>PVKU01004286.1:0-151286 GCA_004027475.1 Anoura caudifer | reverse complement strand
AGAAATGGCATAACTTTCCATTACAGATATATTTTTAAGGAATACAAAAAAACTTGTCATAGCTTAAACACTAGGAATGAAGAAAGAGTCAAAAGGGACTTCAGTTTTTCTGTTCTGTGTATCTAAAAGAAATATGGTGCCTCTTGTCAGAAATGGGGAAGACTCAAGCTCCCTGAGGCCCATGCACATGAAACAAAACTACGTGACATTCTTTAATTTTCTGGTGGTAGCTATTCCCTACTTGTCCCTTCAGATCTTCTCTCCACCCATGCCTCTGTTCTGTACCTCAGAGGACTAATCTCTATAAATTGCATAAACCAGGTTCTCTTGACCTCTGCCTTCAGTTCAGGTTTGAGAGATCATAGCACAAGGTCAGAAGACATCTATTGACATGTCTTTCTCCATGAGAGATGGCAATTTGGCCTTAGGTATGTGGGCTGCCTTAGTCCACATTGAAACTTGCAGGCTCCCTCAAGTTCTGGTAGAGCTAAGAGTAGTAAGGGGTTCCTGCCTGTTTTTAGCCCCAGGTGTTTTCACTATCTGTTAGTTTCTGTTAACCTTCTCAACCCTTTGTCACTCACTACTGCTTTAGAGGTGGAACCATCAAATTCTTGCTGAGATTTTGGGTGAAGCTAGGGTACAAGTAGCCTGAATTTTCTAAGAGTAGATTACCCCATGATGTTCAATATACCTCACTGCAAATTTTGACTGATCTTAGTGAACAACCTCAAAGATAAGAAAGGGATGTAAAATTTTTGATAGGAGTGCAGTACGCATGGCAATAATTATGTATAATTACATATCAATAATGAATCAGCAGATTCAGAATGAAATTATACTTATTTTATCCCTTCTAGGGAATATTGCTTTCAGAAAGAATCTTTCAAGTTTCAAAATGGGATACTATGTTATATTTTTTTTATAGTTTGACAGCCAAGATTTGGCAAAAGAAACATAATTCAGAACCACACTAGTATTTTGTTTTCAGCTAAAGTTACTATCAGAAAAGAAGCACATGTCTAGTTAGTATCAGACCGCTAAGACAAAACCCCAAGATACTAGGGTAAGGCTAGATGATGTTGAAAATAAGCATGGTGATCTTATTCTCTGAAAGTTGGATTGGCAAAATGATTTGTGTGCAGTGGCCTTGTTAGTTTCATAAGCATACTGATGAGATTTTTCTTCCAGCATGAACAATGATCGTGAGCCTCACTTGGAATTAGGCAAAGTCTCAGCTTGTATAAAAATATACATGAAAACATATGTATACTTACAATACAAATAGGTTTGAAAATGAGATTATGGTAAAATAAATATTATTCAACCATTTTTATTAGAGTTATATAAGTTGGTTTGATATTTTTCTTTGTAGCAAATAATTTCATTAATTTATTCAACAAATACTTGTTAACACCTAGCATGTGCCAAGCCCTGTCCTAGGCACAGAAAATATAATAGTGAGGAAGTCCAATAATATCCTTGCATTTCTGCACTTTAGAATCACTCAGGAAAGGCAAAAAAAAGTTTTAAATTACAGATAAGCCCCTGTTATGAAAAGAGTACATATGCTTATGAAAGATATAAAATTGTATCCACAAGTGCTCCGGCTATATAATAATCTACAATGAGGATAAAGCTTGTGTTCAGTAAATCTGTTCTGGAGTCATGCTGCCTAGTTTCAGATTCCCACTGTATCACCAATTAATGAAGTGACTTCATGCACGATACTTATCCTCTCTATTCCTCAGGCTCTTTATCCTTAAACTGGGGTAAAAATGGAGCCTACTTCATAACTGTGAGCTATTACACACATAGTTTGTAGAAAAATGCCTGATATGGAATACTTTTAGCTGTTTTTAATATTGACAAAAATTTTTTCTCATATTCTAGAAGACTCAAAGATATTTTGGTCCCAAATTTTGCTAATCCCCAAATGATGAGGTGATTATAGTAAAGGTTCTATATATATCTGCTAGTATTATCATCTAATAGAGTAAATGGGAAGACAAACTAATTAGAAATTTTGAAGTCAAATTTTACTATCATATTTGCAAGCCTAGAGGATTAATCAAAACAAATAAACCTCTAATTAATATATAATATACTATAGTTGTATATGCATAATACATTCTATATAGTAATATGTACCATAATATAATGATGTTGATGATGATTACTAACATTTCTTGACTATTACTTTGTTAAAAAATTAAGAATGCCATTTGTATCATTAATTTGCTCAATGACTCCGTGACATAGGTATTTCACATTTTGTGGATGAGGAAAATGAAGCTCAGTGAGCACCTAGCAAAGGGCCTGGCATTGTAAATTCCCAACACATATTTGTCTGAACAAAAAAAAAAGAGAATAAATGAATGCAGGCTGCTTTAAGGACTTTATCTTTAATTACTAACCCAATTTATGTTCCCATTTCTAATCAATTACTGCTATATAAAACAGTTCAAAGTTTTATAAATAGCTACCAAGTTTCTTCTTAGTCACTGAAATTATTTATTCTAATAACTGGGGTGTTGCCAGGAAGACGAGAGAAGGGAACACTTGCAAACTGGTATAATTTTAGAATTTACCAAAGTAATTATGATGTGAAACTATTTAGGGAAGACTAACCTAAACATTGGGGAAGACTGGAGAAAATGGCATGATATTTATAAAGCTGTGAGCACTGCAGAAGGTACTGTTTTTTCTCAGCTAATAAAACACACAAACATGAGTAATATATATAATATAGTCCAACTGTTATTTGAATTAAAAATGACAAACATAATAGCATGAAGTTATTTTATAATTACTGAATATATATAAATAAATATAAATAAATTTTCTATAGAGATGTCTTATTTTGCTGCATTTCATTATAAACAGTACACTTAACACTTGAAAAGCATTATCATTCTGATTCATTTTAATTTGAAAACAATATTTGTGTAATATTCCATATGTTCAGACCCTAGGAAGCTAACAAGATACTATTAATTGTGATGGAGAAAAGTATGTGCAGTGTTTGGCTGCAATCATTTAAAAGCTTTTAATTCTTTCTTTTCAGACCCAAGGATCCTGTACCCCAGGTGAACTCTCACTCTGGATGGAATTATGCAAAATTCTTCCTGGACAGAGTCCTTCTGTACTAACATTCTCCTTGGGAACGTAGTCATTAACATTCTAAGTACATTTAAGTAATTTCTTTTTGGCTATATGTTTTGATTCATTGGAAAATGGAAAAATTCCTTGATTGTGGAAGAAAAAACAAATTGGAAATATGGGGAAGACATCATTATTTTAAAACCAAGATTCTATAATCATGCTGTTAAAATTTGTACAGAACTTAGAAGACCTTTCTCAGTCAGATTTCTCTAATATATGTATCCCTCTGTAATACCTAAGGCATTCAGAATTTGCTTGAACAAATTCTTACTACCTTTCTTAATGTGTCCCATGCTATTTTTGAAAGACTGTAATTGGGAGAAAACATTCAAATGTTGATACAAAATCCATCTCTCAAAAATTTCTTCTCCATGTCCTTCCCTTCAGAATGAAATTCCCCCTTTTCTAACTTTTTAAATTGTTGTTCAAGTATAGTTTTTTGCCTTTTCTCCCACTCCTCCCCACCACCCCAGCTTTCCCCACCTCCCTCCCCATTTCAAACCACCCCCCTTGTTATTGTCCATATGTCCTTTATAATTGTTCCTGTAAACTCTTCACCCTTTTCCTCATTATCTCCTCCCCTCTCCCCTCTGATCACTGTCAGCCTGTTTTCAATTTCAATGTCTTTGGCTATACTTTGCTTGCTTGTTCATTTTGTTGATTAGGTTCCCGTTAATGGTGAGATCCGCTATGGAAAACAGTGTGGAATTTTCTCATAAGACTAAAAACGGAACTACCTTTTCACTCGGCAATTCCACTGCTAGGATTATATCCTAAGAACCCTGAAACACAATCCAAAAGAACCTATGCACCCCAATGTTCATAGCAGCACAATTTACAACAACCAAGTACTGGAAGCAACCCAAGTGCCCATCAGTAAATGAATGGCTCAAAAAACTATGGTACATTTACACAATGGAATTCTACACAGCAGAAAGAAAGAAGGAGCTCCTACCCTTTGCAACAGCATGGATGGAACTGGAGAGCATCATGCTAAGTGAAATAAGCCAGGCGATGAAAGACAAATATCCCTTTTCTATCTTGAATTATCCCAGTTGGCTTCTACTGAGTCAGCACTTACCATACGCTGTACATTTTAATATTCTGAAAAACCCTATGTGGAGGGATAATTATAATACCCATTTTACAGAAGGATTGTTGAAGCATAAATAAGTCAGTTAGCTGCAACTGGTAAAGTACAGAGATACAATTTGACTCAAGCTCCACTTCCTGTACTTTATGTAAGAGAAACCTATTATACAATGTGATTTATTGGTTGATTCACTGGTTTGTTTAATCATCAACCATATATTTAATAGGTTTTATGTGTTAAGGATGCCAAATGCTTAGAAAAAACAATGAAATGTTATTATAGGTTACCCTTGGATAACCAGGTCATATATAATTTTTATTCTGCTAAATTTTTCCTATCTTTAAAAAATTTAAATAATGAGCACATATTACTTCTTATAATAAAAACATACAAATATATTTTTAAAGCAAAGAAAAGTGATGGGCCAAGAAATGCTGACAGTCACCAGAGGCTAGGATCATTCTCTCTTGGAGCCTCTGGCAGGGAGTCTGGCTCTGCCTGCACCTTGATTTCAAATTTCTAACCTCCAGAACTGAGAATAAATTTCAATGAGTACATTTCTGTTGTTTTAAAACACCAAGCTTGTGGTAATTTTTTATAGCAGTCTAAGAAGACTAATACAAATAAAGCATATTTTGAAACAAACTTTTTGATGATTCTTTGGGAGGAGCCTGTAAACAGCTGAGGTTTTAAAAGGAGTTCACCGTTAACTCTCAAGTGCTGATAAGTGGTGTCTAACTTTTACTTAGCCAATGCTTTGCGGGGAGAATCCACATTGTGAGAAGAACTCAAATAGACTGTAGCCAAAAAAAAAAAAAAATCACTCCTCACCCAATCTTCTACTCTCAGTAGGAGGAAATGGATTAAATCAGTGTCACATTCATGTCCTGGAACCCCAGGACAGAGTATCTATGGCAAGGTTAATACATATGATTTCACTCACATGTGGAATCTAATGAACAAATTGAACTAATGAGAAAAACAGATATAGACCCACAGATAGAGAGCAGGATGACAGCTACGGAGAGGGTGGTTAGTGGGCAGAGGGATTGAGGAAAGGACTCCTGGACATGGACAACAGCAGGGTGACTATGGTGGACAGAGTATAAGGAGAAAAAATGGTAATGGAAAAAAAATAAATGTTTTTAAAAAGATTCCTTATATGGATAGAATGAGTTCATTACCTAACCTTTCTTGATCAATTACTGGGCACTAACCTTGTATCTTGTGTTCAATAATATATGCCATTTTACAACATTTTTTAGTTCTCAACTAGAAAATGAGGGGTCAAGGTTCAAAGTGAAGTTTATGGCAGTAGGAGAGAAAACACCAAAAAAAAAAAGTGTTTGGAATTGAAGTCTCATTATGAAATATGAAGAGCAAAAACTCAGAGCTATATAGCATTTATAAAGGGAAAATCTGAGACTCTAAGAAAAAGGATCTAATAAGCCATTATCAATGGAACAGAAAATTGATGATAATTAAAGTAGCCCCATTTAACCCTCTATCTTTACTAACAAAGTGGAAAAAACCTAGGTTTGACCTTGGAAGAAACTGTACAATAGTTAAATCTATAGTACAGAATAACATGGGATAGTGAATAAAATGACCTTGCTAATTTTTCCAACCAAATGCTTTTATATTTATTTATTGTTTAAAATTTTTAAATATTTTATTTATTTATTTTTAGAGAGAGAGGAAGGGAGGGTGAAAGAGAGGGAGAGAAATATCAATGTATGGTTGCCTCTCACATGCCCCTCAATGGGGACCTGGCCCGCAACACAGGCATGTGCCTTGACTGGGAATCAAACTGGCGACCCTTTGGTCCACAGCCCCCACTCAATCCACTGAGCTACACCAGCCAGGGCAAATTGTTTTATATTTAGTTTGATAATTTTCCATATACTTGAATTTTAAAATTGGAAAGTTTAACTGAGGCAAAAAAGCTATTAGCAGAAAGAAGGCAACTTAGGACTTAATTGCACAGATGTTTTTGACATGCTGAGCTTCTTTAATAAATACTCTTCTTTGCATTATGGTACACCTATTTTTCTTGGCATTGCTCTACTTCTTTGACCTACAATTGATTATGTTTTATTTAATTCTTAAAACTTGTTGTTGAAATTGAAAATGCAACGAAATATTTATTTGTGGAAAGATATTACACTCTTGCAAAAATACGTAAGTTTGACAACATATTCTCCTGGTAAGGAAAACAGAACTCTCATACATTGGTTGTTGGAAGGTAAAAATGGCAAATTAAAAAAAAAAAAATTCATTGAATTTGTTGGGGTGCCATTGGTTAATAAAATTATATAGGTTTCAAGTGTATAATTCTATAATATATCATCTGTACATTGTATTGTATGTTCACCATCCAAAGCAAAATTCTTATAGAGGACACTTTGGCAATATTTATCACACAAATACACATAAGAAATGGCTCATTTGTAAGCTTATTTGAATTAAAACAGCACTGTTTGCAAGGCAATATTGGGAAAAACTCAGGTGTCCATACTAAGAATCCAGCACCATCACATCAGGTGTTTTATATTATATACAGGGTAGGGCAAAAGTAGGTTTATAGTTTTGAGTATGCAAAACACAGACCTCATTCCTATATTATTACTGATTAGTTATTGTATTATTTTCCATACAAACACCTATACACCTATTTTGCCCCACCCTATGTGTGTGTGTATGTATATAATTACCATATTTTTTCAGACTATAAAACGCACTACCCCCCAAATTTGGGAGGAAATGGGGATACATCATATAGTCTAAATGTAGCTTACTTAACTCACTGTTGAGGGGGTCAGCAGCCTGTGTTATTTATGTTATTAAATAATTTACCACATTTTTTGCTTCAAAAATATTTTTCCTATTTTCCTCCTCTAAAACCTAGGTGCATCTTATAGTCTGGTGCATCTTATAGACCTAAAAATATGGTATACATATATACATAGGTATATAAGTATGCATATGTATATAAGTATGCATATATATGACTGAGCTTATAGAAAATATATGTGAATGACCTTTAATGTATAAAAATACATTTTTTCTAATAGATATTGCATATTTTATTTTTATAGCTGCATAATACTCCATTATGCAGATGTTTCCTAGTTGAACTAATTATATAAATTTTTTTAAACATATGATATTTAAAATTACCATGACTTTCCATTTCTAAAATATGTAAAATAGATTTTTTTTGGTTTTTTTGGTAGCTGTTTAGAGAGCATATATATATGTGTGTACATATATGAATATATTTAACCATGATATATAAATGAAGTACATTTAACCAATACATATATATGTCCTCTATAGCAGGATAATTTATAAAGATGAAGAAGAATAGCTTACTTTAGAAATAAGCATTCAGTATGTTATATTTTAACTAAGAAAGAAATGATATTAAGAACATATATTTGTATTTGCCTTTACTCATATAAAAAGTCATGGGAAGAATACATGTGAATCTAATCAAAGTAGTTAGCTATAGAGAGTGTAAGCACAGAAGAATAAGAGTAGATAGAAAATAAGTCTTTTCTTGTGAACGTTTAACACAATTTTGATTTTGAAATTATATAAATGTTTTATCTATTCAGATTAAATTAAAAATGAAAATAATATGCAGATAAAAAAACTATTTTCACAAAAATGTTAGTACAGGATCCAGAACAAATAATACCTTTTTATTATACAATTTTTATTACAAAATCATAAGCATGTAATTCTGTAACATAACAATATCACACCCGAGCACATCGTATGACATTTTAGGTGAAATGTTCACATTAAAACTGTAAATTATTATTACCCTACCAACCACACTCAAGCAGGTTCTGCCAGACCCTGTATTTTTGTTATACAGTTGAACTTTTAAATATTCTTTATACATTTTTTCCTAATGTCTATAGTACAAGAATATTAATTTTTTAATTAAAAAATAATTCTTTTGTGTTAAAAGTTGTTTTAATTTATTCACATATTAAAGACATAGCTAGTGGACTCTATATTAGTCCAGATGTATGAAACCATCTACTTGGGAAGAATGTGCAGGGAATATGAACCTAGGCAAAATTTAAAAAATTGTTTCATTACCAAGTTTCTTTAAAAGAGAGAGAAAGAATCTTTTTAATTTAATTTTGACTTTTCTTGGCAAACAACTAGTCTTCTCACTTAGCAAAAATCTCAGGAAGAAATACCAGTGACTAAAATTTTGGATTCAATAATTCATTATTTTTCATCTCATAAATCCCATTGATTTTATAGTTGGGGTCATGCAATTTGTTTGTTCATGGCTCCTTCCCAAAGCTACTCAAATGGCACTGATTTTTCCTCTACCTTAAACACACTGACTTGGCTGCTATGATTAAAAAGTAGTGTTTCAATTCCAAATATTCACCTCCACCCTGCCCCCATCTGCTTAACCAGAAATAACTAATATGCTAATCAATTAAAATTTAGTTTAATTTGCAATAGTTAAAGTTAACATAAGTTCTTTCCATTTCTAAAATATGTAAAATAGAAATTATGATTTATTGTTTTCTCTGATGGCTATTTTAACATGCATTGCTTTTCTACACTGAAGAAGGCACTATAACAAAACACAAGCATCCAGCAAGGCCAGATATCACGACAATGATAAAGTCATAATGCAACATAGATTTGTATTGCATTTCTTTTCTAGGTCAATGTTTTGATTGCTGGAGATATAGCAGCATAGAAAGTAGATAATGTTCCTGTTCTCATGAAGCTTACATTTTAATGGAGGAAGAAATACATATACCCATCCATACATAAATAGATTTAAAAACATAAGGGAATTATTAATGTAAAATGCAAGTAGTTAATTAAAAGAGGGTGGTATGTTTGAAAGTGTCTGGATTGCTACCCTAGAATGAGCAGGTGACATTTAGTTGAGATCTAAATGCTAAGACAAGCCTGTCTACTTGAAGATGGAGAATAGGCAAGGCTGATCAGGTCCCACTGAGTAAGCTAAGATTAAGTGTTTGGATATTTATTCTAAGTGCAATGAGAAGCCATGGATGGCTTTTGAGCACGGTATCATCTGATTTATATTTTTGAAAGAACACACTAGTTATTGAATAAAAACATTATAGAAGGATGAGAGTGGAAGCAGGAAGCCAGGCTAGCTTAGAATAGAGAATATTAGTAGCCATTAAGATGAAGACAAGTGGTTTTATTTGTATTATGTTTTGGATATAAACAGGAGTTGGTTATGTGTTGGATGTGGGGCTTAAGGAAAGGGGAAACAACTATAACATCTAGAATTGTGCACAGTGGCAGGTCTCACATACTTTAATAGAGAAGAGGAGAAACAGGATTTGGGGTGAAATTAAAGAGTTCAGTTTAGGCCGTATTTGGTTTGAAACACCCACTAAACACACAAGAAAATGACAAGTACAACGTTTGATATATAAGTCTCAAGTTCCAGAGACAGAGTCAGGAGATTTAGTTTTGAGAGTGACCAAACTATAAATTGCATATGAAGTCACAAACTTAATTAAGGTAATCTAGGAAGAATGTGTGGACTGGTAAGGTAGGGAATTGAGGAAGATCTCAGGGTGCACCTAAATCTAGTGGACCAGTGGAGGAGAGGGAGCCAGAAAGAAGGCTGAGGAGGTACCAGAAAAATAGAAGGAGCAGGCACGGGGTCCTGAAAGCTGCATCTTCATCCATCTTCCATTGAACACTCCAGTGAAAAGGAATTATCTTGAAAAAGTTTATTACCAAATGGTAGCCTCTGGTCCTTTCCATGTTTTACCTTGAACCAAGCTGAAATCTGACTCTTGAGAACAACTACCCCCTCACTGTTCTCCACAACCTTTGGCTGATAATGCTCTCTGGCTCTGGACATCTCTGCAGAGAGCTTCCATGCCCACACTAAATCTCCTCCTCACTTTTATATTTATTTACCTGTTCAGAAAAAATAGAGTCCAAACACCTCCCCATCCAGAAAGCCTTCTCTGAATCCAAGCTTGTCTGACACTCTAACTATAAAAGCCTGGTACCCCAAGCCCAGTACCCCACATGGGAATCCTCCAAATAGAAATTAAGAGCATGAGTTCTGGAATCAGACCAACTTTGTTTATATGTAAGTTCCGTCCCTAGTAAGTACAATTTCGGGCAAGTTCCTGAACCTCTCTATGCCTCAGTCTCTGTCTGTAAGACAGAAAAAAAATACTAGCAATTGACTCATAGAACTGTGGTATTCTAATTACATTGTGTTGCTCCCAGAGAGTAAGTGGTCACTTTTTACATGAACTTTTATATATGTGCAAGTAATAGTTTTATATTCATTAGAGTAATGAATATAGAGTAAATGTATGAGGCCTGACATATGAGCTCTTTTTCCGGAAAAAGTCCAACATTGTTAATATAAAAAGAATGGTTTGCATGACATTGATGTAACCTGGCAGCCAAGGAGAGTGGACTGGAATGTGCATGCATAAACAGTGATGACTTCACTGTACTGGTCAGTGGGGGCAGTAGAAGACTGCCCGCATTGAGTGAGTATGTGTACTATGTGCCTTTCACATTGAAAATGACTGAGCAAGTAGAACAATGAATCTGCATCAAATGTTGCATTAAGCTTGAACATTTCTACACAGAAATTATTTGAATGATTCAGAAGACCACAGCTATGGGCAACTGGTGATTGGCAGTGTCATCAGGACAATGCACCTGCTCATGTATCACATCTTGTGCAGAGTTTTTTGGTGAAACATCAAATCACCCAGCTGACTCAGCTCCCCTAAAGCCCAAATTTGGCTCCCTATGACTTCTGGCTTTTCCCAAATCTAAAATTACCTTAGAAAGGGAAGATGTTTCAGACCATTGATGAGATTCAGGAAAATACAACAGGGCAGCTGATGGCGATTGGGAGAACCGTGTGAGGTCCCAAGGTGCCTACTTTGAAGAGGACTGAGGCATCATTGTCCTATGTACAAGGTTTCTTGTATCTTGTATCTTCTTTAATAAATGTCTCTATTTTTATACTATATGGCTAAATACTTTCTGTAATGTCAGTTAACAATTAAAGTTTTTAAAATAGTTTTATATAATTGAGGATAAAGAGCTGAGTACCAGGTAATAGCACATGGCCTTGTACATAGAAAATGGACGATACGGTCAGCACTTTGTGTGGCGGTCTGTTTGGCAAATTTACTTTTACATACTTCCATCTACCTTGTCACTGCCTTATTTTCTCTTACTTTTATGATGGCCTCCATTCCATAGGTGTTTTGTAAAATATTTTTCTCACAGCCATCAATAAACTATAATTCATAAAGAAGTTTAATATTAACAACTAATACATTCTCATGTGCAGTTTTTAAAACTTAAACTTGAAGAAGAAATGCTTGTATTGACTCAAAAGCTGGAAGCTACAATGGTGGAAAGGAGATATATTGAAGTGCATATTAAAAACCAGTATGCAACTGTATACATTGTAGTGACTCATAATTACCTCCAAACTAGAAATAACCCAAATATCCTTCGGCAGGTCAATAGATAAACAAGCTTTAGTATATCCATACAACTGAATATTACTCAGCAATAAAAAGGAAGGAGCTACTGAAAACACAGAACAGCATGGATGAATTTCAAATGCACTACAATTAATGAAAGAAGCCAGGTTCAAAGGCTACCTGCTATAGAATGTATTTGTATGACATTTGCACAAATAAGGACAGAAACCACATCATTTGCTACCAGGGGCTGAGGATGGTGGAGGAAATGACTACGAAGAGACATGGGAATTTTTGTGAGTAATGTAACTACCCCATTCCTTGACTATGGTGGCAATTACATAGTTGTATTTAAATAATAACTCAATAAATGTAACTTTTAAAAAATGTGGTATCATTAATGCTTTTGAGGTTGGAGGATGGGTACCTCATCCTTAGCCCAGTGTTCAGGCCCATCTGTGATCTCTCCCTTTCCCTGAACCTGGTCTTGTGGTTGTCTCTGCACAATTCACTCCATTCAGAATGGTCTATCCAATGCCCTGTGAAATAATTTTGTGAAGTTTTCCTAATAGGAATGGTCAATTACTCTTTTACTACATATTCTCATCTAAATAATATGCTCTAAGACAAGAGTTATGAGCACTCTGCTTTTTGCAGGCTTCTCCACAATACCTATTAAACTCCATGCAGAGAAAATACTAGTGTCACCAGATGGTAGCTACTCAAAAATATTTGTGGGATGAGTAAATGAATTGATTTAAAAAACACATGAAGGAATTTATTATTTAACTATGGCTTTTGGTGAGCAGGCAACTTTCACTTGAATTTTTCAATTTCACTACCTTGATGGGATCTGCTTTTAACCTAAATTAAAAATGAAATTTCTTTCCCAGCTTGATTTTTGTCAACACTGACCCAATTGCCTCAGTCATAATTTTGGTTGAATCTTTATTTATTGTTTATTCATTTTCTCCTTCATCCTATCAATATGTAGGCTTATCTTCTCTGGTCTTTCCCACCTGTAATCTTTCCTTTCCCATGGGTCTCTGATGCTCTCACTGGCAGATCCTGACCCGACACCTTTTGTCATGCACTACTGACCTTGCAGAGCCAAGAAAGGTCTTCATGAACATGTCTTGCACTTTTCAGATCCAAAGAGTGGCCTTCAAGGGTCATTTATAACAAGTTAAAATTTTGTTTATGTTTACAGGCTATTAATAAAGCTGGGTAGGTATTAGTTTGGAGATACTAGAACTTTAATATACAAATATAAAAACCTAAGTCACATCAAAGTAAGCATCATCATTTTCACAATGACAGCTATGATTAAATGTTCAAAACTGAGTGCAAATGTTGGTATAAATTAAACACGAACCTGGTTTTGTCAGTCTAGTCATGTACTCTAAGAACTACCTCAGTTACAGTACATCAAGACTCACAAACCCCCAAAATGAACAAAACAAAATATTAACATTTATTTGCATACACTGATGATTTAGGTAAGAAAAAAATTACCAAATTGAAAAGACACTAATTATCCTTATTGTGTCTTAAAATATCTTTTCTTATAATAATTTAAATCTATAGAAGCATTAATATACTAATGGATATTGAAATATTTCAGTTAAAGTACATTTGAGAAGTCTATTTCAGAAAACTCAGGTAAAAATAAATTACTAATTATTAGTAAAGTTGACATCTATTAACTATGGTGTCAACTTTACTAATAAAATTATTTACTTTCAGTTACTGAAAATGATCATTTTATTGCACATATTCTAATTTTAAGAAAACTACATCTATGTAAATATCATATACATCTGTTGCTGTTAGCAAAAAAAAAAATAGGTGTGTTTTACAAACTTGTTTCACTTCTCTCTTTCATTCTGCCTTTTCACCAAAACATTGAGTATATACTTCCCTTTTGAAGTACTTCCTCTCCCTTCACCTTTTCTCTATACTCATGTGTAATAAACTCATAAAGAGAGGACCTTTATTATGCATGTGTACATATATTTTATATGCATCTATATTACAGCCAGAGAGAGAGAGAAAAAGAGAGACGTGCATATTCACAGACCAAATTTGGATAGGATGGATGGAGTAAAGATGAAATGCCCTTTCAGAAAAAGAAATATGCACCATGGGCTGGATGGAACTTTTGAACAGCTTTCTTCGGACTGAGGAACTGGGTCCAAATCTCTGGTTATTTTGTCATCTCAGACAAGACATGGAGGAAATGTGGTCTGACCACACTGCAGATGTTTTGGATGATCAGCTTTCAAAAAATAATTTCATGAAATCCACTTACCACATGTTTTTGGTCAGATAGAGACCTTATTTTGTTACACAAACACATACAAATATACACATGTGTGTACATATCAGTGGATCTTGATGTCACAAACTCTATAGACTGTGCTAATGTGAGAGTTTACAGGTTGCTAAACTTCTGTCGGACCACCCAAGAAATTCTCAATCTTAAGAAAAGAAAATGGTAATCAACCAAGATCTGGCAAGATAAGATATAAAATACTACACAATGACAGACCTTTCCTTTTACAATAGCTGTTCCAAATTCTTCACTTATTGATGTTATTAGTTTTACAGTAAGATGCAGCCATACGAAACATCACACTTTTATGAAAGATGCAAACAACAAAAACAACAACAAAAGTTAGCTAGTGCCCATATCTTGATTTCAAACTTCAGGAGTCTAGAACTGGGAGGAAATTTGTGTTGTCTTTAAAAAAAATGTAGCTCATGGCTATCAGACAATAAACACAACAGATTGATAAAAAGTTCATGAAGATAAACAGGGTATTAAGTCTAGTGCAGCCATATTCAAGAATAAACAAAAGTAGCTGATGGAAATAGAGATAGCAGAAGTAATTA
Source organism: Anoura caudifer (assembly GCA_004027475.1). Lineage (NCBI taxonomy): Eukaryota > Metazoa > Chordata > Mammalia > Chiroptera > Phyllostomidae > Anoura > Anoura caudifer. Next base: position 136,628 of record PVKU01004286.1, on the reverse strand, counting down.
TTGTCTTAGCTCCATCCACTTTCTATAAAAATTTCCTTTAAAACTACTGTAGTATAATGACAAATTAATAAAATGTCTCAAAGTTATTCACATTATTTTTTACAATGAAATATTTATTCCTTTTCAAAATCAAAATAATTTCCAGAAAAAAAACTCTCTAGGAATAAATATCATAAAGTATATTTGCATAAAAAAATAATATAGCAGTTTGGAATTATCAGAAAAAATAGTTTATTTATTTTGTGTGCTGGTAGAGATACTATAAAAGAGAAATTATTACACAGCGCACATCTCAAAGGCAATGAGAGTCATTTTCTATTTTTTGCCTCAATGGTATCTTAAAATTAGCACACATAAATAGTTTACTTCACATCAAACTCACAATAATAGAAGTTTTTAACAGAATCAATATAAAATTACTTAAATATTATTATGGAAACAAAAAATTACTCTTATCCTCACTTCCACTCATGTATTCAAGTACTTATTCTATCTCCACCTGAAAGTCTTACTAATCCTAATCAATATTTTAAACTCTACATGACCAGGACTGAGCTCCGCATCCTACCTGCCACCCCTCATGCCATCATCACCACGATATGTAATGTTGTTTCTAATCCTTCCTGTCTAGTTGAGTGCAATTTGGTCCTTCATGTTGTTCAGGCAGAATTCCTGAAACTACCCTTGATTTTCTTCTTCTACAGCCACAACCAGTGCATGAGCAACTCCAGTTGCTCTGTTCTTCAAAATACATCCACAGTCAACCCTCTTTTTATTATCTCTACTGTATGATCAGTTTAGGAAAGTAAAAGTCATTGCTAGGTTTGAGTTTCAAAAACTTAATTCACTTTTACAACATAAAGATTTCAAATATTGTTTTTATCATTTAATGGTATTTTATTTTATTTTTTTATTTTAATTGTTGTTCTTGTATAGTTTTCTTTTACTCCCTTCCCAGCCCACCACCCCAGCCCTCCCCATCTCCCTCCCATTTCCACACCCCCTAGTTTTTGTCCATGTGTCTTTTATACTAGTTCCTATAAACCCTTCCCCTTGTCCCCTGAAATTCCCTCCCCTCTCCCCTCTGGTGACTGTCAGCCTGTTCTCAATTTCAGTGCCTTCGGTTATATTATGCTTGTTTGTTTGTTTTGTTGGTTAGGTTCCTGTTAAAGGTGAGATCATATAGTATTTGTCTTTCACCTCCTGGCTTATTTCGCTTAGCATAATGCTCTCCAGTTCCATCCATGCTGTCGCGAAGGGTAGGAGCTCCTTCTTTCTTTCTGCTGCATAGAATTCCATTGTGTAAATGTACCATAGTTTTTTGATCCATTCATTTACTGATGGGTACCTAGGTTGCTTCCAACACTTGGCTATTGTAAATTGTGCTGCTATGAACATTGGGGTGCATAGGTTCTTTTGGATTGGTGTTTCAGTGTTCTTAGGATATAATCCTAGCAGTGGAATTGCTGGCTCAAAAGGTAGATCCATTTTTAGTTTTCTTAGAAAATTCCATACTGCTTTCCATAGTGGTTGTACCAGTCTGCAATACCACCAACAGTGCACAAGGGTCCCCTTTTCTCCACAACCTCTCCAACACTTGTTTGTTGCTCTGTTTATGATGGCCATTCTGAGTGGTGTGAAGTGGTATCTCATTGTGGTTTTAATTTGCATCTCTCTGATAGCTAGCAATACTGAGCATCATTTCATGTGTCTCTAGATCCTCTGTATGTCTTCCTTGGAGAAGTATCTGTTCAAGTCCTTTTCCCATTTTTTAATTGGGTTGCTTGTCTTCTTAGAGTGGAGTTGTGTAAGTTCTTTATATATTTTGGAGATTAAAACCTTGTCTGAGGTATCACTGGCAAACATGCTTTCTCATACATTTGGTTCTCTGTTTATTTTAATACTGTTTTCTTTAGCTGTGCAGAAGCTTTTTATTTTTATGAGATCCCATTTGTTTATTCTTTCCTTTATGTCCCTTGCTTTAGGGGACATATCAGTAAAGATGTTGCTGCATGAAATATCCGATATTTTCCTGCCTATGTTCTTCTCTAGAACTTTAATGGTGTCAGGGCTTATATTTAAATCTTTTATCCACCAGGAATTTATTTTTGTGTATGGTGTAAGTTGGTGCTCAAGTTTCATTTTTTTGCACATAGCTGTCCAGTTCTCCCAACAACACTTGTTGAAGAAGCTATTTTTACTCCATTTTATGTTGCTCCCCCTTTGTCAAATATTAATTGACCATAGAGACTTGGGTTTATTTCTGGGCTCTCTGTTCTGTTCCACTAGTCCATGTGCCTGTTTTTCTGCCAGTACCAGGCTGTTTTGATTACAGTGGCTTTGTAATACAGTTTGCTGTCAGGCATTGTGATCCCTCCTACTTTGCTCTTCTTTCTCAAAATTGCTGCAGCTATTCAAGGTCATTTATGGTTCCATATAAATTTTTGAAGTGTTTGTTCTTTGTCTGTGAAATATGACATTGGTACTTTAATAGGTATTGCATTGAATCTGTAAATTGCTTTGAGTGGTATGGACATTTTGATGATGTTAATTCTTCTGATCCATGAACATGGTATATGTTACCCTTTGTTTGTATCTTCCTTGATTTCTTTCTTCAATGTTGTGTAGTTTTCTGCATACAGATCTTTTACGTCCTTGGTTAGGTTTATTCCTGGGTATTTTATTTTTCTTTTTGCTATATCGAATGGGATTCTTTTTAATCTCTGCTTCTGCTGTTTCATTGTTGGTATACAAAAATGCCTTTGATTTCTGGATATTGACTTTGTATCCCACTGTTTGGCCAAATTCATTTATTAGGTACAGCAGGTTTTTGGCCGAGTCTATAGGATTTTCTATGTACACTATCATGTCATCTGCAAACAATGATAGTTTTGTTTCCTCTCTTCCAATTTGGATGCCTTTTATATTCTTTTCTTGTCTAATTGCTGTGGCTAAGACTTCCAATACTATATTAAATAGAAGTGGTGAAAGTGCATGACCTTGTCTTGTTTCTGATCTTAGCGGAAAAGATTTTAGTTTTTGCCTGTTGAGTATGATTTTGGCTATAGGTCTCTCATATATGGCCTTTATTATATTGAGGAATGCTCTCTCTATTCCCACTTTGCTGAGAGTTTTTATCATAAATGTACCTTATCAAATGCTTTTTCTGCATCTATTGATATGATCATGTGATTTTTGTCTTTGCTTTTGTTTATGTGATGTATTACATTTACTGATTTGCGAATATTGAACCATTCTTGCATCCCTGGGATGAATCCCATTTGGTCATGGTGTATTATCTTTTTAATGTATTGTTGGATGTGGTTTGCCAATATTTTGTTGAGAATTTTAGCATCTATGTTCATCAGCAATATGGGCCTGAAGTTTTCTTTCTTTGTTGGGTCTTTATCTGGTTTGGGGATTAGGATGATGCTGGCTTCATAAAAAGAGTTTGGGAGTCTTCCATCATTTTGGATTTTTTGGAATTGTCTGTGAAGGATAGGGGTTAGCTCTTCCTTAAATGCTTTGTAGAATTCTCCTGTGAAACCATCTGGTCCAGGGCTTCTATGTGTCAGGAGTTTTTTGATTACTGCTTTAATTTCATCTGTTGTTATTGGCCTGTTCAGGCTTTCTGCTTCTTCTTCATTGAGTTTTGGGAGATTATATTTTTCTAGAAACTTGTCCATTTCACGTAGGTTTTCAAATATCTTGGCATACAGTTCTTCACAGTAATTTCTTACAATCCTTTGTATTTCTGTGGTATCAGTTGTAATCTCTCCTCTTTCATTTCTGATTGTGTTTATTTGGGTCCTCTCTCTTTTTTTCTTGATGAGCCTTCTTAAGGGCTTGTCAATTTTGTTTATCTTTTCAAAGAACCAGCTCCTGGATTCATTGATCCTTAGAATTGTGCTTTTAGTCTCTATGTCATTTAACTCTGCTCTGATCTTGGTTATTTCCTTCCTTCTACTTGCTCTGGGCTTTCTTTATTGTTGTTCCTCAAGTTCTTGTAGGCGTAGGGTTACGTTGTTTGTTTGAGATGTTTCTATCTTTTTTAGGTAGGCCTGTATCACTATGAACTTCCCTCTGAGGACTGCCTTTGCTGTGTCCCATAAGTTTTGGGTCATTGTGAGTTCATTTTCATTTGTTTCCAGAAACTTTTTGATTTCTTCCCTAATTTCATTCTTGACCCATTCATTGTTTAATAGCATGATATTCAATCTCCATGATTTTGAGGACTTTGTATTTTTCCCCTTGGGGTTGGTTTCTAGTTTCAGTCCCTTGTGGTCAGAGAAAATGCTTGGTATGATTTCAATTTTCTTGAATTTGTTGAGGCTTGTTTTGTGTCCTATCATGTGGTCTATCTTTGAAAATGTTCCATGTGCATTTGAAAAGAATGTGTATTTAGTTTCTTTGGGATGAAGGACTCTCTATATATATCTGTTAAATCCATTTCATCTAGAGTATTGTTCAATGCCACTATATCTTTGTTGATATTTTTTTGGAAGATCTGTTCATTTTTGACAGTGGGGTGTTTAAATCCCTTACTATAATTGTGTTGCTGTCAATATCTTTCTTGAAGTCCTCTAAGATTTTATGTATTTAAGTGCTCCTATGTTAGGTGCATATATATTTACAATGTTTACGACTTCTTGGTGGATTCTTCCCTTGAGTATTATGAAGTGACCTTCTGGCTCTCTGTTTATGGCTCTTCTTTTGAAGTCTATTTTGTTTGATATTGGTATTGCTACCCCAGCTTTTTTTTTTTTCCTGTCCATTTGATTGGAAAATTTCTTTCCATCCCTACATTGTGAGTTTGTGTAGGTCTTTTGTCCTGAAGTTGGTCTCTTGTAGGTAGCATATGTGTGGGTCATGCTTTCTTATCTATTCAGCTCTTTTATGGCTTTTGATTGGAGTATTTAATCCATTTACATTTAAAGTTATTGTTGATAGGTACTTATTCATTGCCATTTTTGTACCTGTGTTCCTCTCTCTCTCTCTTTTCCTTCCTATCCTTAAAGCAGACCCTTTAGTATCTCTTGCAGAAGTGGTGTGGTAGAGGTGTATTCTTTTAGACTTCTTTTGTCTGGGAAGCTGCTCCTTATTTGGCCTTCTATCTTGATTGACAGCCTTGCTGGGTAAAGTAATCTTGGTTGCAGGCCTTTGGTTCTCATTACTTGGAATATTTCTTGCCATTCTCTTCTGGCTTGGAGCATTTCCATTTAGAAGTCAGCTGCTAATCTTATTGGGGCTCCCTGGTAAGTTACTTTCTTTTTCTCCCTTGCTGCCCTTAAGATTCTCTCTTTGTCTTGGAATTTTGCCATTTTAACTATGATGTATCTTGAAGTGGGCCTCTTTGGGTTCCTCTTGATTAGGAATCTCTGTGTTTCCTGGATTTGTGTGACTTTTTCTCTCATCAAATTAGGGAAGTTTTCCATCATTACTTTTTCAAATAGGCTTTCTATCCCTTGCTCTTCTTCTTCTCCTTCTGGTATCCCTATTATATGAATATTATTATGTTTCATATTGTCTTACATTTCTCTTAATCCTTTTTCATTCTTTCTGAGCCTCTTTTCCTTTTCTTGCTCTTTCTGGATGTTTCTTTTTACTTTGTCCTCCAACTCGCTGATCTGATCTTCTGCTTCATCAATTCTGCTTTTCATTCCTTCCACTGTGTTCTTCAGTTCAGAAATTGTATTCTTCATTTCCTCTTGGCCCTTGTTGATAGTTTCTATTTCCTTTTTCATGTTGATATAGTTTGCAGTGAGTTCACTGTAGCTTCCCTGTAGTTTCTGGTAGCTCATTGAGAGCTCATGGAGCTTTCTGACAACCATTGCTTTGAACTCACTATCTGATAGTTGACTTGCCTCTATTTCATTTAGCATTCTTTCTGGGGCTTCCTCCTTTCCTTTCATTTGGGGATTGTTTCTTTGTCTTCCCCTTATTTGTGAGGGTCTTCTTGTTAACCTCAACTACTTAAATTGATCTGTTCTGGCTCCCTGGGTTTATGGTGTGAATTTCTGTAGTAGAATACCTGTGAGATTCAGTGGTGCAGTCTCCTTTGGGTATCCTGGTGTTCACAGATTCCACTGTGTCAGCTGTTGAAATGCCCCTCTTTGGGACCAACTCTGTTTTTTTTCACAGTTCCAGGGGTTTTATTTTTTTGCTTGTTTGTTTGTTTTTGTCTCACTTGTGGGTATTTAAAAAAGAGAAAAGAAGAAGAAAAAATGAAAAAAGAAGAAAGAAAGGAAAGGAAGAAGAGATAAAATTGGAAAGAAAGGAAGAAGGAATAAAACAAGAAAGAAGTAACAAGAAAGAAGTAACGAGAAGCAGAAGGAGTTGAGGGGTAAAAAATGATAAAAATAATGAAAAAATAATAAAAAATATTAAACAACAACAACAAAAAACCTCTTGCTGTTTTCAATCTTGCCAAGCCGGTTTTTATGGTCTTGCTGGCTACAATGGCCGAGGGGTGATGGTATTGCTTTTCTCCCTACTCAGCACTCAGTTATCTTTTGGTTATTCTCTACAAGGCTAGCTGTGCACTCTCCCCAGAGCCAGCCCAGTGCCCCTCCACACAGGGCCTTGGGCATATGTTCTGAGCCTCCTGAGGAGTGCGCATTTTCCCAAGTTTGTGGGTGTGAGCTCAGGTCTCCTATGTAGCGGTGTCTACCCCCGGTCACTTGTGGGCGCCTATGGTCTTGCAGCCGTCTGCAGTCAGGCAGGCACCTTTCGTCACGCAGCCGTCTCTGATGGCACACAGGTGCACAAGCTCCGGCCTGCACTCCTGGCAGGGCTATGGGTCGGTGTTCACATCCCCAGTGTGTTTGCCACTGACCTTAACTGCTCTCTGTGAGACTTCAAGCAACCAGGTCTCTCCTGGTGCCGCTGAAAGCCTGTCTGGCTGGGGAGGGAGCTGTCCATCCGGCTCCTTCCCTAGAGCCCCGTGGCAGGCCTGGCAAGCACCAGCTGGGGGCCTCAGCTGCCCTGGTCCCCGAGCTGATCCCTGGGCTCCTATTGTTCTGAAGTACTCTCCTTACCATCTGCTTTTTCAATGTCCGCTACAATTTTCGATTTCCTGTTTTCAACTATGCTGTGTTTCAGCTGGTTGATGGCTCTATTCCTCTGTAAATTGAACAGGTTTTTCTCTTATGTGCAGGGGAAAGTAGAATATGCTCCCTCCTACCATGCCACCATTATGTTGTCACGGTATTTTATTTTTTTAAAGGCATCAGCTTTGGTCTTTATGAATAGAAAGCAAAAGTTTTATAAAAATACTTGCAAACCCACCCTGGCTGGTGTAACTCAGTGGTTTGAGCTCAGGCTGTGAACCTGATTTTTAAAAATTGTTAATGCTCAATTGATAAATATACCTTTTCCACCCAGTTTGAGGTTTGAGTTTCGAAAACTTAATTCAGTTTTACAACATAAAGATTTTATGTTGTATTTAAAACTTAATTCAGTTTTACAACATAAAGATTTTATGTTGTATTTAAAACTTAATTCAGTTTTACAACATGAAGATTTTTAAAAACTGTTAATGCTCAATTGATAAACATACCTTTTCCATCCAGTTGTGCCCTTACTTCTTCAGTAATAAATAGGGAATGTCTACTAAAGACCAGGCACATTCCTAGGTACTTTAGATACATTAGTGAGCAAAATAAAGATCCTTGACCTGGTGAATCTTACATCTGATAACTGAAGAGAAGCAATAAACAACACATAAAATAAATACATTCTGTAGTATCTTAAAAGATGGCAATGACCATGGAGATATGAAAACAATAGAATCAGTGAGATCAGGAGTTATTGGAAGGTGAGTTTTTGGGAGGGTGTCAGTGCACAGTATTAAACAGAGTGAACAGAATTTGACTCTTAGAAAAATAATGGTTTTAATAAAAATCTGTCAGTTTGATTTCCTTCTGCATGCCTAAAAACAGGATTAATGAGAAAGTGTCCAGAGTGAAATTACATATCCTGCCCTAGATTCTGATTCAAATCTTTCTCTATATCAACCAAAGGGTCAGATAAAAAGAGAGTAAGCAAGGAATAGATGGAATGGTGAATTGCAAAGGCAGCCAAAAAGAAAAAACCCAAATCCCAAAATCCATTTCCATTTGTTATGGACTGAACATTTGTGTCTCCCGCAAAATTCGTAATTTATATCTTGATGCCCTAACCTTAATGGGAAGGTATTTGGAGATGGGGGCCTTTGAGAGGTAATCAGGTCAAATTAAATTGATTTAACAATCAATTAATAAAATCTTGCTAGTTCTCCCTCAGAAAAAAAATCTAGAATCTGCTGTATTCTCTACCATCTGCAGATATAGCCCTACAACAGTTTCCGACGTGGTCTCTTAGCTGTCCCTTTTGCCTCCTCAGGCAACCACAGGCACAGAAAACCTGCTAACCCTCACAAATAACTAAATATGGTAGGAACCCAAGTTCCAAACTGATAAAGATGTGGAAATATCTGTACCTGAAAGAACTGAGTTTTATTTAAAGCTGTCACAATGGGCAGTGCCCTAGCAAAGTTTTAGTGAGTGCTTGGTAGTACAGGCATGGCTGGCTAGTTTCCCTTCCCACGTTTGCCTTCTTCACCCATGCTTCCCTCAAACATACACCTCTGGCTTAGTCTTGCTTTATAAATAATGGTATATGTTTAACTAAAGATTGCATATTAAGATTAAAACATTGGAAAGAAAATGAAAAAGGACTCAGCATTTCTATCAAATTTTCCATGGCTTTTTCAAATTGGGCTCTCCCAACGTTAATTTTAATTACTCTCTGACATCTATCTCTGTCTCCGCAGCACGCTTCCTTTGTCTCCTGCCTCTACCTCCACCACCCCCACCAGGACATTCTCCTGTCTATCTTCTGTGTTTTCTGCTCATTTTCCTCTCTCAGCCTTTTTATCCCTTTCTATCACTTTCTGTTTTCAACATTTGACCCAATCTTAATGCTCAAGCTCTACTTTCTTCATCATTTGTTTCCTCAGAAACCCAGCCTACTTGATTTCCATTTTATCCAATTTGTTAACCTCTCTTCTAGAACATATTAACATATTTACATTATCCTGTTTGCTATCTGTTATACAACTAAGCTATTGAAATAGCCATGTGTTGTGTTATCCTAAGCAATGTGCAGTGGCTCCATGTATGTCTTTTTTCTGTTCACAACTAGATACTTAAGCTCCTTTAGTACAGAAACAGGGTGCACTGTTCTTCCTAACTCCTTTAGAGTGTTGCCCAATGCTAAGGACAAGGTAGTTCTCTCTCTCTATATATATATATAATAATAAATAAATATTTATTAGCATAAATGTAAGTCAGTTGATTAACTGAGTTGGGGAATGTAAAACTATAAGACTCTGTCTTTTCCAGCTCATCCTGATTCATCTATTCATCTTCCAATGATCTATAACTCAAAGGGGATTTTTATTTTATTTTTAATTGTAGCACATTTATTATTCAGTGGTATTTTCATTCTCAGCTATATCCAAACTACATCCAAATGCATCCTACTAGAAAAACTTCTATCCATACCCATTCCTTTCACTGTTTTGTTTTGTTTTGTTTTGTTTTGTTTTTTCTATCGGCAGGACAGGGGTTGTCTTCCAAAACTTGATAATTGCTCCATTTTTATGATCATTTCCACATGGTGTCCTTTCATATAAGTCAACATGGTCCTCTGGCAACTCCCCCTTTTGCCCATCTGAAAGGGCAGCCCCAACCTTAGCCACAAGGATGACTTGTTGGGTACTTCTATTCACAATGAGCACAATCCAGTTGTGAGTGAAATGGGAAGAGTTTGCTTGAGAAATAAAGCACTTATACATGTAATGTCAGCGATCCCATTCCAGCAAACTAAATTGCCATCTAATGCAACATTTAAAACTGTATAAAAGGACACCCAACTTACAATAACACAAAACCATTAAATCATTAATAGCAGAAATAAAATGTGTTAACAAAGGGAAGGAAAAAACAGGGTTGCCGACAGGAATGTAATTTTTTAAAATCTATGGTACTCCACAATTGGGAATTCTGGTGATGTTTACTGGGTTCTAAACAGGGATATTTCTTAAATACAAGTCAACCTTTTCCTTATTCTGATGGTAAATGTATTGGTAAATATATTTTTCCTATCATTTAAGTTATCAATCTGAATGTTAGACTCTAGTAAAAACTGATGATAAACCAGAAAGAAATGAATATTCAATACATATTCTCTTTTAGAAATTAAAAAATGAGGCATTTTAGTACTTATTTTCAATAAAAATAAAAAGCTATTGATCCCTACATGAGACCAAGCAACCCCAAAGTAACTGATATATTCTGAAAAAATCATAATCATTCTAATAAATGAAAATGTTAGTCTGTCTCAAAACTGTTATATAATGTTTTATCTATTTATGACTCAGCATAGATGAAGACAAAACTGTCCTTCCTCTGATTACCTTATTTATAACTTTGTCAATGTGTTTTCCTTCAAGGAAATAAATTAAAGTTATTGTTTATCAATATATATCATCTATGGAACTGTATTTGCCTTTGGATCCTATTTGTGTTAGAGATAGGAGGTAGGCATTAGCAAATACTCATGATATATTATACCAACTAATTTGCTCTCTTTCAAGTAAAACTGATTAAGAGGAAATTAAATGGATTTACTCTAATTAACATGAACTAATAGTAGTTATTTTGAAAACATTTATTTCTAATGTATTTGACTTCCTGCTGCTCTAACCCATCAAATGACCTAGGTATGATTTGCTTACCTTCAAAATTTTAATATATTTATTTAATTATTTCAGGGTCTGTGACAATCAAATGGAGCACAAATGCTTCACTAATAACCACACTGACTATGACAATGGGGTTTGAGCTCAAGATAACTGGTTGCCAGTTTATAAAAAGACACCTCAGATAAAAATGTGATTTTTTTCCATTTATACTCCAATTGGGCAGTCTGGTTATGCTAAGGGAAATGTCAGTTTTTAATCCCCCTCAAGTGAATAAATGATCCAGGAAGTAGCAAGACCCCCTCATGCCCCTGCTATGGACAAATGTCTTAGGCAAAGACAGACTTGTCTTTATGGTACATACCCTGTGGCCTAAGAGAATATGGGCCATGGTCTTTTGCAGGTGGCAAAGAACTAGCAAAATCTTGTGTCAGCATTATGTAATTTTTTATGTAAGAATAAATAAATGAAGGGACCAAAATATTCTTTTGCTTTACTCTTGACAGTAAAAAGTACAGAATAAACCCCAAACAAATATATATATTACTAAAAATTTGAGCACAAATGAGGTCTGAGTGTTTGAATTCTTCTACTAAAATCCCAAGTAAAAACCTGTTTATTTGGCTTAGACTAGAGCTTGAAGGATTAGACATATCATTTTACCTTTGCTTTCATTGTTGTTTCCTAAATGAGCTAATTGTTGCATTTATATTTAGTTACTTACCTTTAATACCTTCTACAAAACTAGTCCACTCAGTGTATGATATCCCCATATGATGTATGGGGATAATTCATTACTTGAGGAAATTTATTTAAGATAAGAATCCTAACTGAATAACAACATTGAGATGAAGAGCAATCTATATAATTAGCAAAGGAAAGAAACTCTCTAATATTCACAAATATTTGCCTAAAATATTCTTTCTTTGTAGCCTAAAAGTTAAGGCAAAACTGAAAACTGCATAGTTAAATATATGTACATGTATTCATACATGTATATGTTATTTAAAATACATACAAAGCACAAGTCATAGACAAATTTAGTGTCTTTAAAACCCAAAAGCGTTTTTATTACTTATCCAAAGTTCAAACATTTTTTGTCCTGTAAGCTTACAAAGGTAATATCAATATTATTATAATCTTCAATAACAACAATAACACTAACACTTGCCATCAAAAAGCCAGTGTACCTCTCCAGGCACCTGGCACACTGTGGGAAAAAGACAGACAAAGTCCTACTCCAGGGGAGCTTCCATTGGGCTGATGACAGAGCAGGTGAGGTTCCGATGCATGCAGCTGCCAGCCTGATCCCAAACCCCTGTCCTTCCGGCACTACCTAGTTGATTGCAAGTCTCTCCTGCGTTAACAGCAGATGATTCTGCCCTATTTGAGCAACTTCATGGTTTCTCAGAACTTAAAGAAAAGCATGAACATAAACTATGTGCCACCCTAATCTAACCTGTTTCCCAACTAAGGCCCTCTCTAAAATTTCTAAACTTCTTTCTACTGACCTATCCTTAAACATATTTTTATACATTTAATCAGAGGTTGGAAATTTCTTCTAGAAGTTGACAAACATGCTCCTTTTCCCCAATTCAATCTCTACACTGACAAGGGGCAACACTTGATAGGTATGCAAAGAGGTTAGTAGAAAGATTCTCCATGAGCAAGGGCTCTCTCACTTCTAGTAGAAATATCTCTGAAAATATTTACAGTTCCCATATCTGTTGGCCAAATGTCTGAAGCAGAGAACACTGATTGTTACAATGAAATAATTTTGGTAAAAATCTTATCCTCTTCTTTTAAAGTACCCATATTCCCCCACCCCATGCCCAGTGACCATATAATTTAGGAAGCTAGAAAATAGAAGCGTTTCCAAGTTTCAGAGGTACGTTTAGATCTCACAAGTCAGGCTTTCTTTTTCAATAAGCAACAAAGCTCAGGGACTTGTTCAATGTATGCAGGATGTTTTTGTTGTTTTGTTTTTTTGCAAAAATAAGGATGAGAGAGTATCTCTCTATAACCTATAACTTATAGCCTATAAATACTGTTGCAAGATCTTTTCAGTAATTTCCCATGTTCCACCTCTGTAGAAGTTCATTTGGGAGTCATATCAATAAACCAGTCACCAGGGGCTCGATATTTTTGGTAAACACCTTTGTTATGACTTGCTCTGGAAAAATACAAGTTTCTAAGTTTTTGTATTTTCATTAGCCCCCAATAGGTTTAATACTAGAGCATATTCCATAACTTTTTAGATTATAATCTGATAGTATCTTTTTCTGCATTCTCTGTATTCCTTACTGACTCATTATTATTTTTACTATAGTGTGGTGTATTGAATATGCATACAAATTCTTTGATACTTTTCTCATCAAGAGATGAAGTGTTTGATCTTTCCCATAAATATAGGTGGGCTCTATGATTTTTAGAATCTATGATAATTTCTGTGTGCAGAACAGTCTCTTGGAAAACTCTCTGGGAGTCCTGACAAACTACTGGCTATCCTGAGACACCAGGTTCAAGAGTGCATGGTTAGGTGCTCTCACCTGCAATCATGACTGCACCTCAAGGGCCAGACTGTGAGCAAAGCTGTCTTGAATACTCCAGACCAGCCCATCTACCAATGACCACCACTAAGTGACCATAGTTGGTGCCGACTGGAGTAGAATTGTTCTGCCAAGGTCTACCCAAATTTCTGACCCGCAAAATCATGAGATATACTAAAATGGTTATTGTTTTAAGCCTCTAAGTTTTGGGATAGTTTGCTATGCAATGATATAGAACAGAAACATAAAGTTATACCTGGAATGCAGCTGCTAAAAGCTAAAATATGTAGCATTGATGTCACAACCAGAAAACAGGAAGAAGTCAGAAGACCTTCAAAGTGGCTTCTGTTGTGGCATGAAGAACAGTGAGCAAATTGAAGGCTGGATAAAAGTGAACCCCAGTTCTGCAGAGGCTGACTGTTTGGCAACACTATACCATTAATAAACGGAAAAAAACATATGTAGTGAACTAGTAGATTTTGTTATGGTTTTCAGGCAGAACATTGAAAATGTCAACTGCTTTCTTTTATCTGCACATGCTAATGTAAGGATAGAAAAAGATAAGCTAAAAAGAACTGCTAAATTGAAGACTTTAACAAAAATATAGGGGCAGACTTACTGGGTCTAATAATACTGTTTCTTTAATCCTCAGTTTCTCCAGGCAACAAAAGATCACAAAATAAGAAATTGCCTTAGGGCAAATAGCAAATTCTATACACTACCAGTGAAGTATAAACATCTCAAAACTGTGATTGTAAGACCCTTTGTTGAGACTTAGTAACCTTTCAGGGTATGCCTAGTAGAACTTCTAAGAATCTTAAGAATGAGATTCTTAGACCTTCTTTACTAATAAGAAAGGCTCAAGACACTTAAGGGTGTGCCTTCTGACTACATCAATTAGATGGGCCTCTAAGCAGCTTAGGGCATGGCTTCTCAGCACCCTTACTCACCATTCAAAGGGTGGAAGGGTCTACTGCAGAAAAAAATGTGGGTGTACCTTTGTTTAATAGAATGGACTATAATACCATACACTGGAGGCCTACAAAGTTTTAAAAGAAATTATTATCAGCTGGGGTAGGCAGAGAGAGAGAGAGGGACAGCGCAAAATGAAATAAGACCTCTGATTCTCAAACTTCTAAGCATGTGAAGGTTGCAAAGGTACTCAGTTTCAAGCACTGGGCATTTCTCATGCCAAAGAATGAATGACTCAGAGTTGTTTCTGTTACATTACATTACATTACATTTGATATTATATTACATGACAGTATTCCCCACTTATCTGTGGTTTCACCTTCCACAGTTTCCCACCATCAGTGCAGTCCAAACTTAAGTGGAAAATTCCAGAAATAAACAATTCACAAGATTTAAATTGTGCACTGCTCTGAGAAACATGATGAAATCTCACGCTGTCCTGAGCTGTCTCAGCTGGACTGAGTCACGCCTCTGCCCAGCACGTCCACGCCACGCATATGGCCTGCCTGTTAGTCACTCAGCAGCTGTCTCTGCTCACGGACCAACTGTCGAGGTGTCACAGTGCTTCTGTTCAATTAACCCATATTTACTTAAAAGTGGCCCCTAAACTCAAGAGTAGTTATGCTGAAAATTTGAATATTCCAAAGAGAAGCCATGAAGTGGTTTTTTTTTAAGTGAAAAGGTAAAGGATCTTATCTTAACAGGGGAAAAATTGTATGTTGAAGTTGCTAAGACCTATGGTAAGAACAAAGCTGTCTGTGAAATTCGTAAGAAAGTAAAAGAAATTCATGCTAGTTTGCTGAGAGAGAGAAATCACATTCAGATAACTTTCACTGCAGTATATTGTTACAAATGTTCTATTTTATTATTGTTGTTAATCTCTTCCTGTGCCTAATTAAAAAAATTAAATTCTATCATATATAGTAACACATCATAATATATGTGGATTTGGTACTATCTGCAGTTTAAGGTAACCACTGAGGGCCTTAGAATGTATCCCCCATAAATAAGGGGGGGGACTATTGTGTATTATATAATATCATACAGGATTTGTTCCCAAGATGTATTCAAAATTTAAAAAGTAAATGTAATATATTTTATCACTAATCATTAGGGAAAAGCAATCAGAACCACCTGACATATCAGATCACGTCACACTTGTTAGGATGGCTTAGAATAGAAAAAAGAAAGTAACAACTATCGATAAGAATGTAGAGAGACTGGAACCCTTGTACACTGTAGTAAAAATGTAAAATGATATAGCCACTATAGAAAATAGTATGGAGGGTCCCTCAAAAATTAAAACAGAATTATTTAATAATCCACTAATCCTAGTGCTAGATATTTATCCAAAAAAAAAAAAATGAAAACAGGATCTCAAAGCGATATTTGCACTCCCTTGTTCATTTCAGCATTATTTCCCAGAGCCAAGAGGTAGCAACAACCTGAATGTCTATCAGTGAAAAGATGGAAGAAGTTCCTTTTCGGTGTGACATCTGCATTGATGTCAGTATTACTGATGGCACTCCTTCATGAGTCTTATTAACATTCTGTTAATGTTACATGGTCACTGTCCAAAGGTGCTGAGGAAAAGTTCTGTAGAGTCTATGGGTTCAGCCACCAGCAGAGGTAAAATGAATCACAAGTAATGTGGTAAACATGAGCTCTGCTTTTGCTTCACCACTATGTGAGTTACAGTATAGCCAAACTCGTGCAAGTGCTTATTTTAAAAAATGCAAAACATTTGTATAATGCAACTTTATGCTTCCAGATTATGTATGTTAGACAGCAATAGATGAATACTTTGAGACATGAGATGCGTGGCATTTTTCTTAAATAACTCAGGTGAAGAAATAAATGTGAATTTTATTGCAATGTTTTAAAGTTGAAGTCCAAGGAGATCCCACCGAAACCCACTGCCCAATGATTATATTCTACCTTAAGCAGAAAACTCCAAATGTGCCATGCAATGGTATCTGCTTCTCAGTTATTTGCTCTTTGATTAAAAAAAAAAAAAAAAGATCCCCAGCAACAAAAACAGGGTCACTTTATTACCTTCTGTACACATTAGTCTCTTGGATTCAACTTTGCTGGTTCTCTGGAATTTTCTGATGTTTTAGCATAATTTTGATAATTGAAAACTATTTTAGAGAGGATAGGTCAGGTGCTCTGCCTCCTTAGTCTTTTAAAGTGCCTGCATATGTTGGACTCAAGGAGGAACACACCAAGGCACATCATAATTACATTACCCAAGATTAAAATGATGGAGTGAATCCTAGAAGCAGCAAGAGATAAGGGGACAGTCACCTACAAAGGAGTTCCCATCAGACTGTCAGCTGATTTCTCAAAAGAGACCTGGTAGGCAAGAAGGGGCTGGAAAGAAGTATTCCAAGTCATGAAAGGCAAGGACCTACATCCAAGATTGCTCTATCCAGCCAAGCTGTCATTTAGAATGGAAGGGCAGATAAAGTGCTTCTCAGATAAGGACAAGTTAAAGGAGTTCATCATCACCAAGCCATTACTATATGAAATGTTAAAGGGACTTATCTAAGAAAAAGA
Organism: Anoura caudifer; assembly: GCA_004027475.1. NCBI lineage: Eukaryota > Metazoa > Chordata > Mammalia > Chiroptera > Phyllostomidae > Anoura > Anoura caudifer. The sequence continues at coordinate 119,804 of PVKU01004286.1, read as the reverse complement.
AGATAAAAACATGTACAATAAAATGACTGAAAACTCACAATTATTAACAACCACACCTAAAACAAAAGCAAACTAAGCAAACAGCTAGAACAGGAGCAGAAACACAGAAATGGAGATCACATGGAGGGTCAGCAAGAGGGGAATAGGAGGAAGAGAGAGGGGGAAAAGGTGCAGAGAATAAGTAGCATTGACAGTGGGTAGAAAATAGACAGGGGAGGGCAAGAACAGTGCAGGAAATGTAGAAGCTAAAGAACTTATGACACATGGACATGAACTAAAGGGGGGAATGTGGGTGGGAGGGATGTGCAGGGTGGAGGGGAGAGAAGAGGGGAAAAGGACAACTGTAATAGCATAATCAATAAAATATATTTAAAAATAAATAATGAATTTCTACAGCAAAAAATAAATAAATAAAGTGCCTGCATATAAACAAAGTTATGGTTCTGTAAAAAAGGAAACCTGTTCCATTTTTCAAGTATGCTTTGTTTTAAGCCATAAATACAGATTTGTTTTGTCACATCCTTCCAGTCAGAATTTTCAACAGGAGTTAAAGCAAAAAGACTGGTTAGAAAGAGAATTACATTGTTCAAATCTTCACCTTTCATTTATAAAATTGTTCCTTACTCCTTCCATGCAACCCCTTCTTTGCCTTGAAATGCATGCCTCCAGGCATGCTTAGTTATTTTTATTGTCTCAAGGTAACATTTAAAATGTGTAATTAAGGTAAATAAATCTACAGTTTTGACTTTATATTGCCTTTACAGGGACTTAATTGTAGTTTATAATTTATTTTTTCTTATTAATCAAAAGTTCAATGCATTGTTGATGAATTAGACACCCATATGAATACCAGAAATCTGGACATTGTTTATCATTCTTCCTCTGAATCTCATGAACGATATCTTTAAGTTCTTGATTTTAAAGACCTACGCTCAGCCTAGAAAACATTTGCTGTAGAATTTGGTCAACAGTTTCCATCCTATCTATTTGTGTACTGTCATGATGTCTAAACGACAGGAGTCGCACACTGAGTTGTTACTTTTGTTTGCTTTGAGCAAGGTAGGTAGATGTTTTGGCCATTATAATGTGAAACCACTTCTTTGTTTACAATATTTGACCAAATTTGTTTGTCTATGATATTTGTAAATACATGTGATATCTGTATTTCTTACCATCAGCCTATTTAGTTTTATTCTCAGTAGAGTGTTTGGATGGTACAGTGTTTATGTGATCTGAACTCCTTAGACATAAGAAGATGTGTATATTAATCCAATTATGGACTTAAAATATTTTAAAGGTATAAATACCCTTACTTGCTGCAAAGACCAGTGTGTAGACATTTGCTTTTTTAGCAATACTTTTAAGTGCTCCATTTCAATGCCAAGGAATAAATCCTTTGGCAACACAGACAGCTCGATAACAGGTAATACAGGTATGCTCAGGTTAAGCCAACAAGATTCTGCATTTTTATGCTTTTTTTCTGTTAATGCTAATGAAATCCATATTGCCTGAATGTATGAATAATGGAACACATCCCTTCATTAACAGAAAAAGAAATAAAAAATAAAGGTAGTTTAAAGAAAAGAAAACATGGTATGTACATATAGGAGTATCATTTAGCCTTGAAAAGAAGGAAATCCTGTCATATGCCACAGCACAGATGAATCTTAAAGACAGTATACTAAGTGAAATAAGCCAGTTGTAAGAATACAAATACTGCATAATTCCACTTATATGAGGTATATAAACTAGCCAAACTCATAGAAGCAAAAAGTGAAATTGTGGTTGCCAGCAGCTGAGTAAAGGGAGAACTGGTGATTAATGGATTTGTAGTTTCAGTTTTGCAACATGAGAAAATTCTAGAGGTCTGCTATGAGACCTCTAGAATTTTCAGAGGTCTGAAAATTCTAGAGTATCAACTGTATGCACAATATTATGTACAATATTGTGCATACAGTTGATACTATAACATATACTTAAAAATATTGAAAATAGATCTCATGGTAAATGTTTTTATCATAATAAAATGTTTTAAAAAGTAATATGTTCTAATATAACAGAATGTGACAACTTCAAAATATTTTGAAATAATTCAGGATACCCAATCTAACAAAAGTCATGTTTTAAACAAATATTAGCTTGAACACTCTTTAAATAAATAGGTGAGTTAAGAGTTAAATGAGCAAACAAATGAAGATCGCAGTCTAGGTCCTTGTATAGAACCATCTATAAAACAGGGTTTTTAAGAGCAGCCTTCTCTAAATCAATAGCTGTGTTTCCCTTCATGGACGTGGCTAGAATTTCGTTATTCCACACCATTACAATGTGTGGGTGAATTCATGTGGATATATGCTGACAGATGGGATGGTACCTAACAGAAATAATACAGGTTTCCTTCCCTGCCATCCTCCTCAACATACCCTGACTTATCCTAAAAAGGTTTACATTATAAATTTAGAAAGAACTGCCCTCTTTTTCCATCAAGACCCATTGCCTATCTACCCTAATCTATTTTTCTTTTTCTCCCCCACTCCTCCCTTTTCGCACATGCCAAAAAATTTGCAGGGAGTTGAGTTGATAATAAAGTTGGGGGAAGTGAGGGATTTGGCCACCCAAGCTTTGAACCCTAATCTAAAGATCAGCACAGGTATGGAAATCTATAATTTTCCCTCATTTCTTGGAACGTACCAGGCAGAGATGGGAGAGAGATCATTTTCTGGCAGTAGGAGATTCATGAGCAAATATATGTTACATGTCTTTAAAAGTGCTTAATGCATCTTTAAGCACTTGAGCATGAGAAGCACTATCTACTTGGTGACAGACAGGAGTAACACAATTCCTTCAAAGAAAGTTCTCTTTACCCTGTCTCTGCTGCCCTCAATCCAATACTGTTAAGATAATCAATGCAGCTTTCACAATGTCTATTTCTGAAGGTCTATCAAGGGGAGGTAAAAAGTGTTACACAAACAAGGTTCAGTGAACTACTTAAGTGACAGGAATATTTTTCTCTTGATTACTTAATTCCAACCCTGAACTTCTACATACTTTGAAAGCAACTTCCTAAATTGTTTCTGGAGGCTAAACAGAAGATTCTGCATTTCCAATAGCATCTTTCTTCTTGCTCATTTCCCAAGCAGTGAGAAGGCCATCACAGCTGGAAGAGTCAGGGCGGTTCAGTTTATTTTGTAAGACTCACAGGATAAAGGCTTATTGCCTCTACTTTGTAAAAATGCATAAGTCTGAGCCATCCAAATGACCGGCTACTCTCATTCAAGTAAAATGCTAAGGCTTTCTGGTACTATTAGCATACTATTTTCAAATTAGACCACTGTACAGTGATAATTTTAAGGTTGCACAATATAAGTATTCAGAAATACTTGTCTATCTATGGATAATTTACATTCCTGTTCACGTTTGTTCTAATGTAGTGGCATTGGACCACTGCTCTGGTACCTAGAGGACACTGTCCATCTCAGCTTTGTGTATGTTTCCTGAGATAGATCTTCTGTTAGGGCAGAGCATGATATGGTGGTTAAGAAGCCAAACTTGAGTCAGACTGATGTGAATTGGGCTCTAGACTAGTTCCTGACCTTGGTCATGTCTCTTAACTTTGACCCAGTTTCTCCATCTATAAATTGAGTATAATAGTAGCACCTACATTCTAGGGGTATTTTAAGGATTAAAATATATGTACTCAATATAAATCATTTTAAATAGCACCCAACACAATTTTAAGTGTTTTTTCTCCTACCCTTTTATAAGAAAGCATTTTATTATTGAATTAAAAGTAACATTAAGATGAAAATAAGGGTGTGAATAATGAACACATATTAACAAGGAAGGCTGATCTATCACTTCTCCCCAACTTGGAAAGTTCAATTTCTTCCATGAAGAGCAGGAAGACTGTTACCTATTACTTTAATATGGATCTGAATAGACAGATTTTTTTCTGCATCAGTATGTTTAACTTTGATATAATAAATTCATTGGCCTCTTTTATAGGAAAATTGGACACCCTCCGGGGTGACTTCGGGAGGCATCCAGAGAGCTCAATGCAGCTGTTATCTCCTACTAGCCAGCCACAACTGGCCCCAAGGTTCCAAACAGGATGGAACCCTGGGAGGGAAGTGGAGAGCTGAGTGTTATATGAGTTAGCAAAGGCTTTCTTGGACTTACATCATGTTTAATTGTATCAAATACTACTCATTATGTGGTTAGGTTTGTGGCACGTCTTGGAGGAAGGAACAAGGAGAAAAATTACTGGCATCTGAAACAAAACCAGAAATCTCTGTCCACTGGAAACCTCAAATTAGACTTGAGTCATAGGGTTGTCAAGTTGCTCATGCTGCAGTCAGCTGGGCTGATTGGCCTCTTACAGCATAACACATGTGTTCTTATTTCATTTCATTGTCTCAGAAAATTAGGGAAAGACATTCTCATAAAGCAAGATTTGGAAAGAGGACATCATTTTAGTTTCAATTTTTTCTAGGAGTTTTTCTACATGTTTAAAGGCTGTTGAGTTTAAAGAAAATTCTATGGCAACTCATATAAAAGCTCCAATGTGTTCATACAAGGCACACTCCTAGATGCCAGGGTAATTGTTTAACAAGATATGATCTAAGAGTCCTTCCTGTAGTATATTGTCACTTTACCTTTAGCAAATCATTGGGAAAATATAAAGAGAAAGGTTCTTCACTGACATTTTTTATTCTTGTTAGAGGGCACTGTTACGCTTTGGGAAGCTTATGATACTCAAAATACATATCCTAATTCATGAAATGTGAAGCGTTACACTCATCCATAAAAATGAGGAATAATGGGAAAATATCCATGCATATAAGCTTGGCTTCAGAATACTTCAGTTTATTTTTATTTCACCTCTGCCATTTACTACCCATGTAATTCTGAGTTATTCACTTATCCCCATCTGAATCTAAATTTACTCTAAACATGTAAAAATAACATTTATCTCACAAATTTCAAATACTGTATGAGTGCCTAATGATAAAGGAGCCATAACCCCTATCCCTACAAGCTCACAGTCTAGTACACCCAAAATTTGAATGAGAGAAGGTACATGAAACTTCTTTGATAGATTTTTTACTCTCATTATTAACTGGTTTCAATTCAGTAAAATCTTTCCAAATCTGTAGGTTTCTTTGGCAGTATGGCATTCAGTAAAAGAATGATTATGCACTGGGTAGTAGGCAGGACTCTTTAAAACCTTTCTTACTACCTTTCAGTTTCAGTAATTAGATGGTGGACCATGCACAGGCATGGCAGAAGAAAAGGAGCTACCACAATAAAGGAAAGATTAAAAAAATAAGACTTGTTCAAGGCAAAACAGAACTACACTCATAGATACAGAGAAAAGGTTGATGGTTGCCAGAGGGGAGAGGTTTTGGAAACTGGGTGAAAAGGGTGAAGGGATTGAGAAGTACAGAATGGTTGTTACAGAATAGCCATAGAGATGTCAAGTACAGCATAGGGAAGACAGCCAATAATATTCTCATGTATGGTGCCAGATGGGTACAAGAAATATCAGGGGAACACTTTGTAAAGTGATTATCTAACCACTACTATGCTGTATACCTGAAACTAATACCAAATATTATTAAATATAAACTATATATATATATTTTTTTAATTGAAGTTAAAAAGAGTTGTTCCAGAACAGAAAAGGAAATAGTTGGGTTTCTGGCCAATGATACTTTAAAATGGAGGCTAGACAGTCATATGGTACCGCTTCCATCAATCAAATTTGTAGTATTGGGATAACTGTTCCTGGATGAGGTGGGGGTTGATAATGCACTTTTCCTGAACTTTTGCATTGGATCATGACCACGCCACATCTGGGCCACTGGAAGGACCTTTTCATTTCCTCAGAGGGGAGTCCAATCAGAGACAAAAAACTTCAAATGAGTAGCAAAGTTCTAAAGCTTCAGACAAGATTATGACAAAAAGTCTAATTAGGCCAAGCCAATATATTTTCTTATCTACTTCCTAGTTCCACTGTGAATGACTTTTAAAAAGACTACACAATTGGACCTGTAATGAAAGAAGAATTGAAGGAGAAATAAGAGAGATATACACCAGTGAGCCTCTCAGAGAAAGGACCCTGTGTCCTGGCACCCTTGAACCTAGGCTACAGGTCAGTTTGTCTGGAAAGCAAGTGGTAGGATTTCTCATCCCATCCTAGTATGGTGCCGTGTCTGTGGAGTATGAGATTCTAGGGAACATTCAGGAGCTATTAAATTATTAGATGTCAAAGGAGCACATAGGAGTGAGCTGAGAATACATACAGAGGGCTTGATATGTTGAATAAGATAGAAAATTCAGGGACTGAAGGCCAGGCATGAGTAAGACCCAGGACATTACCTTAACAGATACAAGTGTGCAGAGGTAATTTCTCTGAAGGAATGATTTCCATTATAGTGGATACCAAAGAGAGTCTTGATAAGCATGAACTCCCCAGAACATAGTGCCCATTCTGGAGACAAGGAAAGGAAAGGAAAATCCTGTCTCAAGTGATTATACATATGAAAATGGCTAAGAATTGTGGGAATCATATTTTGTGTAACAGTCAGGATAGGAACTTGAAATTTAGATTAATAGAAATTATATAAAAATAGTTACATTTTATTTTACACTAAGTTTTACAGTCTGAGAAATAGATACTGCCTATTTCTATAGTACTTTTCAACCCCAAGATTATAGAATTATAGTCTGAATAAGGCTAACTTTTCTGGTATTAATTATACTTCTCCAACCCCTTTATATTTGGTTCTTCTTTTGATGTTTTATTTGTCTGTGCATTTTATTATATGCCTCCTATAATATTCTTTTTTAAAGTATTATAAATAAAAACAAATTTGGGCACTGGACCCAGATCTCTTGCTGAATATGTTGAGCTTTGATATTGCTTTTCACATGAAAATAACCCTTTTAAAAATAATTTAGTAAAAAAAATCTACAAAATTGAAAAATTGTACATAATACCAATACACAGTTGCCTCATATTTGTTTTCCTGACATTTGATAAAAAGTGTATCCCTGACTTAATCAGACTATGTGCATCCCTGGCATCACCCGTCAACTAGCAAACCTAGACTTGATTCCTTTTGAGGGATCACAATTAAAATATAACCAAAGACACTGAAATAGAGAACAGGCTGACAGTGACCAGAGGGGAGAGGGGAGGGAATTTCAGGGGAAAAGGGGAAGGGTTTACAAGAACAAGTATAAAGGACACATGGACAAAAACTAGGGGGGGATGGAAATGGGAGGGAGGTGGGGAGGGCTGGGGCTGTGGGCTGGGATGGGAGTAAAAGACAGAAAACTGTACATGAACAGCAGTTGAAATAAAATTAAAAATAAAAAAGTGAAAAGATCAAAGGGATATATTACCCTTGAAATGTTATCAGAGGACTCAAAACAGTTCGTGGTTAAAAACTCACTTCACCAGCAGCAGCAGCAGAAGCAAGAATGGACACATGAGGTCCAAAGGCTAGCTGGAAACTACATTCCGAATGTGAAACAGGCTAATTAAACCCATTGTTCCCTGGCTGTCACTCTAAGGCACTGCAGCGAGGTACAGGCTGTGTGCCCAAATAGTTTGAGTAGCACATTTGAATCCCCTCCACCTCCCAAATGTGCATATAAAGTGGACTGTCTGCCAAGGACAGGAGGACAAGATACATCTCTGTGTATAAACATGCTAACACAAAAATGGAGGACTAAAGGCTCATTAACATGTTGCGAGGAGAATGAAGGGAAACCAGAGCAGTAGGAAAAGCAATGACTCGTACGTGTGTCTTTTGCTAATAGCCTCTATCTAATCAAAGCTTCTTGATTCAGAGGCTATCCACACTGCTGGGGAGCAAGCCACCTAGTAAAAAGCCTGCACAAAATCGCAATTCTGCCACCCCCCACCATGTGAGTACCCTGCGTAAGCCCGGTCCTCCCTTCCACCCTGTGGGGCAGAAGCCTCTGCTCTAGCCTCAGGACAGGCAGAGCTCTGTCTGCTTCTTTCCTGTGCTGCCACTTCCAAAATCTTGCTGATACTTGTGTCTTTTAATGGCACTGGAATAGGAATATGGGAATATTTTCCTTAACATGCTGTTGTACTTCAAAACAAGTTTCTTTTGACAGAGTTAAAGGACAGTATGTTTAGGGAATGAGATGACATTGCTCTGTTTGCTGCAGCAAGACTTTCAAAAGATAAACAAGCACTGCTCGCCCTCCCCGCACTGGATCCTCAGGACCCAAACTTTACACTGTCTTACTCACAAACCTGCTCCTCGCTCTCCCCAGAGAAAGGCATTGTGTGTTCCACCAGTGGATCCGCAGGATCCTACCAGGTAACGGTAGGAAAATCAAGACACAGCTTTAGGATTCTTGACTCCTTGTCCAGTGTTCTTTTTTCTGCTTCACTGGCATTCTGACTCCCCACTCACCCAGCACTATTAACTCTGCCCACAACTCCCAAACTTCTACCCCAACCAAGCTGCAGATGCACATATAAACTCTGAGGGGGCTTGCTGAGTTGTTGCTCAATTCTAATGACAAGATCAGCATTGCCCCACTTAGGGAATTTTTCAAAACAGTCTCTTAGAGTTCGTGGAATATGAAAGGCAGCAGCAAAGCAAAATGTCAGCATTAATATGATAAGGCTTTTTGTTGAATGCAGAATGGTTCATTAAAACTTTAAACAGGTGGCAGCCTTGGCAGCCCACTGTGTGCATGCTAAGGACAGATTTATTATGCCTTTTATTGCAAAATATTTATGCAGAAACAGACTCAGTGAGATAAATGATCTTATTCATAAGAGCATTCTGTTTGAGCATGCTATGATAAATGCCATATCAATCAAATTATGCAATGAAAATTTACCATCAATTTTATAATCATCATCCATTATTTGTAACTTAGGAAACTCTTTTCATTAATTCTCCATGTTAATTTCAAAGTCTTTTAGGCAGCTAACAGTGGGGGACGGTACCACAAAATGGAAACTGTAGCCGTCCAGTTGCTGAGGTTCAGAGTGGGAGCTGGCTGTGCAATTTCAAAGCAAGCATAATTATATGTGGATAGCATTGGCTCTAACTATCCACTGTGATGACCGGGGGTAAGAGAAAAGCATGTAAATATCAGAGGCATGTTCAAATATTGCAGTTTTGTTTCATCAAATGAGGTGAGACACAAGCCAATTGAAGCTCAACCTAATGTGAAGCAAAGTACACACTTCACAGTCACTATTGAATCCTTGAATAATTGCAATTACTCCATAAGCTCACTGTTATCACTTTTCTAAGAGCTGGAAGTTTTTACTGGTGGCATCTGTCATTTGAGGAAGATTAGTCTCATCCACTTTAAATACTACAGGACATTTTCTGCTACAAGGGTATCTAGAAGTGGGTTCCCCAAAGTCCAGTCTCTCACAGAACTATCCAGATTCCTTCACCCAGTGCTGTGTCTGGAGTTTCACTCACATTAACTGATGCAGCATTCTGCCAGCTACTTTCTAGTCATCCTGATCTGCTAATGCATGTCACATAACTGTAGGATACATGCTGAATCCTACTGCAAGCACACTTTCCTATGGAAAACATTCAGAGCAGACTAGAAAGAGAGTTGTTTCCTATTTGGACATTTGCCTTTCACTTCTACTGAGGAAACCCTGATACATTCACTACTGCCTTAGCCAAGTATCTCAAGGGCACAGGCATCTCGGTTTTTCAACTGGCTTCTATAATTGCCCCCATCTTTCTGCCACATATAGGCTTTTAGTCTTCACTACTGTCAAAGGAAAAAGGTTTTAATTTTTACTTATTTTTTCCTTACCAGAAGTGCTCTCTCCTCCACTACCATAAACAGCATCAAGTATCTTTATTCAATACACTGCTCAAGAATAACCTCTATAACCCTGGTTGGAGCATCATCCCATACACCAAAAGGCTGCAGGTTCAGTTCCTGATCAGGGAACATACCTAGGTTGTGGGTTTGATCTCCAGCTGGGGTGCGAATGGGAGGCAACAGGTTGATGTTTTTCTCTCACATTGATCTTTCTCTCTCTCTCTCTTTCCTCTCTCCCTCCCCTCTCCACTCTCTCTAAAAACCAGTAGAAACATATCCTCAGGTGAGGATTAAAATTTTTTTTTCAAAAAAAAATAGCATCTATGAAGATTCTTCAGATTCTCTGTTTATAAATTGGTACAGCTGCCTGCTTTGCACCTGCAAAGAGATCTGTACAATTCTAATTGTGCTTATTTGGGGCTTTGCTTTTATCCCTGTCATCTTTTTCGAATTCTCAGACAAATAGTAATGAAAGTCTACCTCAAGGCAGATCCTTCAGGTCAATTCAAAACGGTGTTAAATCTTGGAATGTGAATATTTAGTTCAATATCCATAGGGTTAATCCTCATACATCCTGCATAGCCAATACTATGCAGACTGACACCTCTTATATGACAATAAAAGGTGCCCTTGGCTCACTGATTTTCACTATTATCCTGTCAAAAGAACATAGGACTGTAGTCAGAAAAACTGAGTTCCAATTCCTGCCATTTCTGCATTTAGTAGTTGTGCAACTGTAAAGTAGTTGTGTTACTTGTGGCCTTAGACACTTATGCAAAGTCTGCAAAGTGCAAATGCAAAGTGACAAATGCAAATATGCAAAGTGACATTTGCTATGGCAAGCTTAAAGGGAAGCTGACTTAGATAAATTATATATACATTTGTTTAGTAAAGTATAAAGGAAAATATTATTGCTACCATCATATATTAGTCAAAGAGATTTTTCATTATTCTGAGATAAAAGATAAAATAATACAATTTATAAAATGTTCTTTAAAAGATGAGTACACCTTTGATAGTAGAAGATGCATCTCAGTTTAATGTCACAAGGAAGTGTTCAGCAAGAGTTGAATTTGAATGCTTTAGAAAGAGAAATAAAACCTGCTACCTCTGCTATAGCAGTGGTTCTTAAAGTGTGATCATGGTCCCACAGCATCAACAGCATCTGGGAAGAGTGTTAGAGATGCAAATTATGGGGCCCTACCCCAGACCTACTGAACCAGCTCTCCAGGTGGTTCTGATAAATGCTAAAGATTGAGAACAACTGCCCTGATCAGTAGTCTGGGGTTTTAGTCTAGATGCCACAAACTTGCTGGGTAAGCCAGGAGCCCAGGCTAGGATAAGACATCCTGAGATTCTGGGCATTAAGCACCATAACAAATTATTCCAGATTTCCAACCAATGCAGATGTCTTATGATGGTATTATTTTCATTAAATATGAGATAAGCAACAAAATGTTATTTTGTAAACTTTTGTAAGTCTTTTTTTCTTAAAGTATATGTAAATTTACATGTTTTTAAGTGCATTGCCAGACCAGGGAATCACATTTGTGGATTCTAAAACTATGACCCCTGCAGTTATAAAGGAAAAGTCTCTGACTTTAGGTGAAATGCACCATCAACTCTCAGAGTGACATAAGGCAAGTCAGCTTCTCAACCCTTAGATATCCCCACTGGTAAAGTGAGATGGTTGTGCTGAAATGTACCCCATGTGCTTTTCCAGCTCTCCCTGTCTGAACTGTAGCTTTCAGCCAGCCTGCCTTCCTTCCTTCCTTCCTTCCTTCCTTCCTTCCTTCCTTCCTTCCTTCCTTCCTCTTATTCTGAAAATTACATTCTTACAGTAGAAGGCACAAAGGAAAGTCCAGAGAAAGAAACACTGGCTGAGAAGCAGAGGAAGAGAAGAAAATACACAGATGAGTTCTATTTGCCATTCATGAGGCAACTGGTATAAAAATCACCAAAAAAAAATGACTACAATTCAGCTGTAAAGTAACTATGAAACAGTACCAAATTTTAAGAATAATGCAACAAACTCTGTTCATGCTTTAAGACAAGCCTGCAGAGCAGTGAGTGGGGATGCCTTGAGGACTTTCAGTGTTATCATGAAGGGGATGAAGCACTGTCCCAAACAAGGTGAACACAAGTGCAGATATGGGATCTTTCAAACCCAGGCCACTAACTAAAGGAAGGTACAATTTGAGCAAAAGGACGTGCTGAAGGCAATGCAGCTGCTCCAGATTGAATATGTTCTGTGTATAAATTCATCTTTATAGTTTTAAGGAAAAAACCTTTTCTCCAGCTTGTTCTATCAAAATCACACCAAAGCCACTGTCTACTTTTGTAAAGACGAAACTCACACCCCTCTAAGCCTTGAACAGAGAGCTGCACTAAACATCTAAAAAGAATCCAGTTCCTTTAGAGGAAAAATTATGTAAATTCAATGTATTAGTGAAGATAGATGCTACTTATGGTTGCATAATGAGAAACTACCAGACATGCAGAAAACAAGCACTCAACAGGGGAATTACTTAATTACACAAAGAAGAACAGCCAGCATCTGAATAATAGAATCCAGTATTTTTCATTTCCACTTTCCAAACATTCTTAAACAAAGTTTTCCTCTAGACCTTGTCCTGACTGAAACTCAGCAGAAAATGTTTCCTTGCTGTGGATATATCCACAGAGCCCAACTGGAACCTGGAGTCTGCCTCTCGTTTTTTGTTTGGCACCAAAACTCACTGCTGCAACAGATGGGTCAGCTGACTGGACAGCCAAGTCTCATCTGCTGATACACAGCAATAATTAAGCTGGCAATGGGAAACGTTCTGCCTTAACTAACTGCCAAGGCCAGTCTCTCCTACTCCAACCAAGGGTAGGGTGGATGGGGAGAGAATACTCAGATGCAGTGGCTCCCCTTTGGTGGTGGCCATTATGACATCTGTTGTATCCTATGCCACAACTGAAGTCCCAGAGAGTTAAGAAACCAGTTGCACACTCCTAAGGGAAACCTGGACTAAAAGGAAGCACAAGTTAAAAAGAAATTCACAGACAAGGGAGGTTTGTAGCCAGAAATTGAAAGGTCTCATCCTGCCACAGCATGGCTTCACTAAACATCTCCTCTTCCTCATTCATTCCAACTCCACACAGATTTTCTCCCAGTGCTCTTTCTCTCTATGCACAGGACTGAGTATTTTTAATAGAAATTTAATCCACATGGTTTCTGATTCATTTATATACATTAAAACACATCAGAATAACAGCAGAAAGGCTCCGAATATGCAAAAAACTCTTTGAACCTGTTTCCTCATTAGGGGTGAGCACTATTATGTTCATATTAAACTCATTCATCTTTTTATAGGTTAGAGTTTTGCTAAAAAGCTTGTGTAGCAAAAGAACAGAATAGGTTGAAAGTCAGTTACTCTGCTTCTTAAATGAGGAAAAAGCACTTAACTCAGTCAGGCCCTGGGTCTTTTGAGGTTTCCCAACCCCATTCTTAGAGACTTTTCTGCATTTGTTCAGTGGTATATTTGCAGCACTTCTCCTTTTGTAGAGACATTGGCAGGTACTCATTTTTTATAAGCAATCCTATCTTCATCTATAATTTCCCAGCCTTAGAAGTCAGCATACGAGAAGTTCTACAGAAAGCTCTGCTTTCAACCGCATAAATTTACTGGAGCATATAAAAAGTGGTTTTGGAGACTCTAGAAGAAGAAAAAGTGTCTTCTTAACAGATTCTGGATGCCCTATACTCACAATTCAAACATAAAAGGCTGTATAAAACCTTGTGTTTATATCTAGCTCCCCATTTCCTCATCTACTAGGTGTATTTAATCATTTCTATTTATTCACATATTCGTTAATTTACTCATACTTCCATTTGACACATATTTATTTGACTGTATATTTGGAGCCAAGTTATGGGAAAATAGAAATTTAAATATCATTTTTCATTTCTTGGAAGGAAACATGCAAACAAACACAACAACATGGTAATATATACAATGGACCTATGGACAAGATATACAGACAGCACAGCAAACAGACCATGAGTTCCTGGTAGAAGGGCAGAAAGGCTAGAGAAAGCAAAGCTGGGAAGACAATGGGCTTTATCCAGGTGGACACCTCAAAGAAAGGGCAGAGGTAGCATCAAGTGCAAAGGCTCTAAGGCATACAGGAAAAATGTCTTCCCCAAACTAAAAGGAGTTCAATGCTGATGAAGCAAAAATATACAATGTCATCTGAGGATGTCTGAGGCAGAAAACAAATGCTGAAGAGCTCCATATGTCATACAAAATAATTCAGATTTTATCTTATAGGATGGTTTTTCTTCACTGGCTATGGCATTAGAATGATCTAAAGATCTCTAAACATCCACTTAAGCCCTAACCCAAGAGATTTCAACTTCATAGGTCTTGGGTAAAGCCTTTTACCTATATTTTCTTTAAAATTCACAGACCATGTTACATGTCCTTGTTTCAGAACTCCTTTAGGTTCCTCAGAACCAGTGAAGAACAGGAAGGCCTTGATCAGCTTGAGTGTGGATAGGTACCTTTGTGGGGAATATGAAGGAAGTTTTGCTAATTATAAAAGAGATTCTAGGCAAGGGGTAGTTTAAGGGACAATGCAAACTTTCAATCAAGAACAAATGAAGTCCTGAGTTAGGACATGACAGAAGAAGGCAAGTGGGTTTAAAAGACATAATGGGAACTAGATCACTAGGAATTGATGACCTAAAATTACATCATCTCCCTACTTCCTGCTTTGTTTGCTAGCACCATTTCTATGAGAAAAGAGAACACAGAAGGGAGGAGATTAAGTGAGTTCAAGTTCTCATCTCCTTAGTTTATTGGGTTCAAAATGTAAATTACGTAGAAAATAAATTAGGCATTAATTTAATATTTCCTAGTGCTTTCTCCTCTGCAATGTTGGTAATTTGGGGGTGGTTTTATTTGAATTGGCTAACATTGCCTTCATTAAGATTTCACAATTCCCAACCCTGTGGGTAAATTGCAATTCTAACAATTTATATTAAGTAAATGTCAAATGAAATCACCCTATCTTCATCTAAAGATTGGAAGGGCACTCAGTTGGTAACCTCAGAGAATTTTCCTCACCACCCAATCTTCTCTCTTTCTGCTGGTACTAGGTACTGTGGTCCATGTTCAGCTTCTTTGCACAGCCAAACAAGCATAGTAGTTTATCAGATTAAAAAAAAAAAAAAAACTGGCTGAGTTACACAACAATTGAGGAGGAGGAATTTTGTTGTGATAGAGTCAGATTTGCAGCCTCCCATGCTAACCCAAATGAAAATTCCTTTCCGCAGCCTCACATCCCTTCTCTCCTCCCTTGCTTTTCCTGGTGCCTTTCAAAGCATAGGTGTCTTGGCATCTATACTGAAACCCCAATAAAAGGTGTTGACATATCTTCTTATACGAGCAGAGAACCTAACTTGCCAACATCCTGGGTTTGTTTTTACTGAATTACTAAAAAGAGCTGCATATTTGGTTGTGTTTTTTCCCTTATAATATTCTCATGTGCAGAATTAGATGCATTGAAATGCTTTTCTATCCTTATATCTTCTGTGAAAAGTTCAGCCCACTAAAATATATAATTAGATTGAAATTTCACTTTATCACACAGAAACCTGTGTTTTATATGTTTGAAAGTGCAGGGTCAATGCAACTTATCTTTTTATCCGGGTATATTATCCAGTGCTGGTGTTTTGGTTGTGGTTTTATGTGAGTTCACTAATAGCACTTACTAAGATTTTATAACTTCACATACCATGCATGGGCAAGTTATAATTCTTAAAATTTATGTCAAGCGTATAACAAGCAGATTGTAACTGTTTACTAATCCTTAAATATATTATATACATAAATGTAAATTTTATTGGTAATTATTTCTTTTTTATAGCATTTCCTCCTATCGAACAATGTCTCTATATTTTTCCCAACTTCATCTTCTCATATGATGTCTAGCAAAGTGTAAAGTGTGACTGCCTCAGAGAGACTGGGATGGGCCTATAGACCAGTCGTCATCTCCAGCTCTCCAAATAATATGTGCTCTGAATTTTTAACCACATGTGCTGCCACAATATGTTGACAGTATGGCCCTGAAACCTAAATCAGTTGTATGGTGTAGCCAGATTGGGGGTCAGATTTCCTCAATTAAAGAAAACCATGTTGTTTCTCTAAAGATTGCCTTGAAAATGAAGACTGAATTTTGAGGCAATTTTTCTCTGGCTGTTAGTATAACAAATGGAATTTGAAGCTCGGTGTTCTTGAATTTTGTGTGCCCAACCATGAATAGGAAGCACGGTCACTGAGCCAGAAGCTCTGACCACCAAGCATTCCAGAGCAAATCCTATTACTTCATGATGAAATGCAGCTGAAAGAATCGTAAGAAAGACATAATATGAATGGCAATGTTAGAAATTCTACTGCTTAACATAGAATCTAAATCTAGCCACTTTCAGCACTGACCTTGGTTCAGACAACCAACATCTCTCTCCTTGGACACCACCAGTTTCCTAACTGACCACCTCTACTTTAGTCTCCACCCCCACTTCTTTCCACCAAAACTAGAGTCAGAGTAATCCTTCTGAAGTGCATATCCAATACTTTAGCTTCCAGCTTAAAACCCTTTCATTACCTTCCATTGTTCTCTGGATCAATTCCTAACTCTTTAACATGGCTTGGATTACAAGGCCCATCATGAAGGATCACTTTCCATACCCATAGCTTTAGTTCCTGAGGCTTCCCCTCTCAACTTCACACAAAGCAAAATTTCAAAATCCCAGCCTCTTTGCAAGGACCATCACCTCTTTTGTCTTTCTAGCTAATGCCCACTCACCTTTTGATCCCAGACTAGATGCTATTTCTTCTAGGAAGATGACTGAGCCCCTTCTATGTGCTACTAGTAACTATACTTGCCTCTATTTATATAACACTTTGAAAACACAATATAATTGTTTATAACTTCCCTGTCCTCTTTCATTTTCCCCACCAACTCCTACTGGGTAGTCTGTTTTATTTTCTTAGTTGCCGCTGTAGCCAGCTCAGTACCCTCACATTGTAAGTTCTCAGTTTCTAGTTTTGGAATAAATGAATGAATGCATAAATGCATGCTGGAATGAATAAGTGAATGGATAAAGCAAAACTTTATACTGTTCTCTTTTTTTTAAATGGTCTTTGATCTGATGACAGAGAAAATTGCGGATTAAAAGTCTGGTAAAGGTTTATGAACCAAAGATTAGAGCAAACCAGCTAAAATACTGAGGAGAAAATGAGTCAAATGTACTTTATTAGAAAATTTATTACACTCTGACTCCTGTTTCTTTTTACTATCAGTCTGTCAGGAGGTGCCACAAAACTAAAGGGCATCCAGAGAGATCATCTCAACTGGTGTTTAAATAAATCTTGAGATGTGTAACTTCTACTTATTTAAAACATTGTTAGGATTTATATTACTTACGAATGTATTTATTTATTTACTCTTACTACAAATAATTTTGGGGTATTATCAAACTTTTTAATAGCAATTTAACGGTGTTTCTTCTTTTTTTCTGGACACAGATGAGAAAAAACAGTAGTTAAATAACTGTTGTAAACCTTAAGAGAATGAGAAAATAAGCCAGTATATACTTTAAGAAACTTGTCTGCCTTTCGGGTACATTTTTATTTTGTTTTTATGACTATCTTTCGATTCTGTAGGACACTAGATACAGAAAAACAGAAATATTAACTGCTTACCAATATAGAATTCAGAAAGATAATTTATGGATGTTAGAGGAAGAACAGAAAATAATTGGCAAAGTTAGGCACAACCTGTATATTTGATAAATTAGGTCAAACTTTCATATACCTTGTAGTGGCTGAAAATTTGCCAGATTACAGTGACACACTAATGGAAGACCATGTGATGATTTAATAGGCAAACTATAATAGATTAGCATCTATGGGCTATTTCCTTTTGATCACCAGAGAAAAAGAGTCTGGCAATAGGGTTACCCTGCTCTCTCACTATTCTCTAGAAAGATTCATTCCCCAATACCCATTTTTAATGAACTGTACTACTGTCCTCATTTTCTGATTATTAACTAGTCACAATCTGTATTTTGTATCTCTGACATTATCTATTCACCACCTTCAATTCCAGGGAGATGCACGCACATATTAGTTTTGTTATAAAACATGTTTATGGTGAAATCCATGTATGTTCCTAATGACTATTCTAAGTTTGCAATAATTGTCCTTGTAATGTTTCTGATCAAATGTCTGAATTTAGATATCTTAGTAAGAAGTAAGAACATAGCCCTGGCTGGTGTGGCTCAGTGGATTGAGTGCCAGCCTGTGAAACAAAGGGTCACTGGTTCAATTTCCAGTCAGGGCACATGCCTGGGTTTTAGGCTAAGATCCCAAGTAGAGAGCACATGGGAGGCAACCATACATTGATGTTTCTCTTCCTCTCTTCATCTCTCACTTCCCCTCTGTCTAAAAATAAATAAATAAATAAATAATCTTTAAAAAAAGAAGTAAGAAAATAGAAGCCACCTGCATCACAGCATTTGTCTAGGACTGTTTCTATTTCTGAAGTCTTAATAAAAGTGAATATGAACTAAAACTATCAAAATACCAAATGGACCAGAAATTGAAACTCTAAAAATAACACTGAAGATTATGTCTACCAACAGCTTTCTAAAGAATCTCTATGTACAGATTTTTTTTAATTGATTCAGCCAAATCCTCTCCCTTTGATGAGTCTCACCATATCACTACTTGTAGCCCTGGATGTCTGAGTTATTGAAATGAGTAGCTGTGAGTTAATTATTCTGACTGTTTTGTTATAGTTACATGGAAGATGCATTCTAAAGCTACTTTAATAAAGTATTTCAAGAGACAAACTCACATTTTGGAAATAATAAAAACCTGGAAATATTGAGCAGCATTAACTAAAGTGTGAGGATTAATTTCATCACTAGCATCTATATTTTTCTTGCTTCATGGCTGGTGAGCAGTTCTCACATATTTATTGATTGGCTCCTTCCCCCAGAAAAAGGAATGCGTATAGGGAGAAAATGAGAGGGATAGTCACAACCTAGAAGTTAATTAAGAAATTCAATTTTAGGCACTCAACTGCAAAGTTAACAGACTGAAATCTAGTTTAAGCACATCCCATTTTTTCCACATAACCCACCAAGCTTGGTAGAGAGTAATAAAGCCAACTTCCTGGACCAACCAGTCACACTGTCTTGTAGCTGCTACTTAGCTGCAAGCATTCTAGACTTAAAGGACAAAGAAAACTATTTTGAAAAACTAATAGGTGAAAAGAACCAATTATTTCTAGTGATAGTGTGAAAATATCTTCCAAGCTACCAGAAATGCTGTTTGGAGAAGAGTGGGGTACTAACCCTAGATCCTAAACAGGAAAAGAATGTCAAATGAAAGGATCCCTAACATAATCAATTTTTTCAATGTTCTTCTAGCATGAAAATTTTCTTCTATAAGAATCAGACTGAGGGTGAAGAAAATTAGAATGTATTAGAAAACATATTAAGTATAACTTTTGTACGTTAGCTATGAAACGAGCTTATCCAAATAATGAGACAAAATTTTCTAAAAGTAAAATTATATCATTTTAAATACTGTAACAGAACTGGCAGAGAAAAAACTTAATATGGCCACACATTAATAATTTTTTATATATCGGGAATATTGAAATCTATATAAAGACCTGTTGAAGATATCATTTAAATACTCGTTTTAAAATGGATTAACTCTAATCTCGTTTTTACTTCATGATATTTTAATATTTGAAATTAGTCTCTTGAAAACCTAATAGGCTCCTCAATGAGACAGAATTCCTGATTTCACTTCCTTAAACTGAGTAGTCACTTCCTCATGCTGTTACTGTCATCTGCATACTTCCAGCTGCTCAGGCCAAAAACCTAAGTTCATAGTTTCTTAACCTCAGCATTGTTGATATTTGGGGCTGAACAATTCTTTGTTAGAGACAGCTGTCCTATGCATCATAGGATACTTAACAGCATCTCTGGCCTCTGTCAACTAGATACATATGGCACCTTCCCAAGCTGTGACAACCTAATATATCTCCAGACATTGTCAAATGTTTCCTGGGAGCTAAAATCATCCTGAAATGAAACTCACTGCCTTAGAGCCAAGATTAATTTGGCTCTCTCTCACATCCGACATAAATCTCGTAGCAAATCCTATTGGCTCTTCTTCAAAGCACCAAAAATACAAGCACTTCATATACCTTCACTGCTGCTGCCTTGATCCAAGTGACCATCATTCAAATCCTAGATGACTCCAAGGGCCTCCTAACCTGTCTCCTTGCTTCCACCCTTGGCCACTTACATTCTATTCCCAAAACACCAGGCAGGAAAATACTACTAAAATGTTACCAACTTCTCTGCAAGAAAACTCCCAATGGTTTATATCTCGAAAGAGCAAAAGTCACAGTTTTTACATTGGCCTTTCTGATATTATCTCACTCTACTCCAATAACACTGGCCTTCTTACCCTTCCTGTTGTACTTCAGGCATGATCCTGCCTCAGGGCCTCCCCACCTGCTCTTTCCTCTGCCTGGCATGCTCATTCCAAGTCTTTGTTCACATTACCACTCAATGAGGCCATCCCTGCCAACTGGATTTACAAGGACATGTCCCTCTGCCCCCACTCTCCATCCCTTCCCTTGATTATTTTTCTCCAAAGTACTTATCATGTTACTATATCATTCTCTTAGTTATTTTGCTTATTGCCTGGTTCTTCCCACTAGATTTTATGCTCCACAATGACAGCACTTTCTATCTACTATTTTTACTAATTCATCCTCAGGGTCAAGAACAATAGTTACTGAAAATTAGTGAGAGGCTGTCAATCAAAATGTATTAAATAAATGGCCTCTCTAGGGTTACTACTGGATACTATCAAGGGGATTTCGGGGGATTTTAAAAACCATTTATTTACATTTGGTTATTCAGTTTGGAGAATTAAAATTTAAATACCCTATTTGTGATCAGTGTGTTTTCAAAATTTTTAAACTATTTTGAGGTCTTAGGAACAACTTTCTTTAGTGTTCCTGAATTTGACAAGCAAGATTATATGAATTGTTGCCCTCACAGAAATCCAAGAAAACATTTTTCAGATTATATTACTCTTGTTAGTTAAAACTATACTAATCTTTAGCAAACACCATTTAGTCAAATTGAATCTTAATATTTTTAACACAATCTAGAGCCACAAATTTCTTCATTACTTCATTCAACCTAAAGCAATTTTTAAACCTCCACTATGTACAAAGTATAATGCTTGATGTTGCCAAATAATTCATCGTATGATTTGAGGAAATCCAACTTTAATTTTTCTAAGTTTTTTCCCTCCTTTTTTTGTCTTGGGTAACATGAGCTGGCAGTGATGTGATCGACACCTATTTACCCTGGTGCCATTCTTCTCTCATTAACTCTTTTTCCAAATCAGAATGAACACATGCTCAGAAGAATCTTCAATTTCTTGAGTGTGGAAAGAACTTGAGAAGTTTAATTTTTAATGTTATTTGTTTATGAGGGAATGTATTTATGTTTAATTAGTTTTACTCTTAATTTCCCTTTGGGAGTGTCATATACGAGAGGCTAAAGGGCTTGAATTTCACTGCTTACCTCACTGGTAGAGTGGGCCTCTCTCTCCTGTGTGCTTGCCAACACCATACTCAGACAGCCTATTAAAAGAAGCTCTCAGCCTTGGCCAACCACACAGAAAAAAATGCCTTCAAAGATTCCCCATGGCCCATACTTATTACTCAACTGTGTGAGAACATGCTAATATACTATGAAACTTGTTCTGGGAAAATTAGCCTAGATGTTATGGTGCTGAACCAAATTCAGTCTCATATAATGAGATACTTTTCCACACAGAGTGGCATTTTACAATAGTAACTTGGGGTTCAAATAATATTAATAAGAATGTCTCTACTTTGTGCCTCAACAAGTTGATAATAGCAATTTTTACAGGAGCAATTTTCTAGCAAAAGGTTAAACATTTTCTGAAAAGTTCTTTTAGTTGGTTTGAATGGAAAGAATCTGTCCTATGAGTGCTGAGCTTTGCCTTAGGGTCTCAGGTAATAAATTTCAAAGATTGATCAGCTGTATGTTCCTTTAAATTTAATACTTTTGCTTTGCTTCCTGAGATAAAAGGGGGTGGGGATGGGGGAGATAGTAGATCCCAGAGACCCAATAGTGATGGCTTGAGCTATTATAATTATTGAAAATGTATTCTATAAATACTTTATATTAGAGCAGCAGAGAGGAAAAGAGTCTGTTCCTTCTTTTGTAAGCAACCAAAAAAAGAAAGAAAAAAAGAAACTCGACAAATTGACCAGTGAGAATGCAATTATAAATGAAGAATAACTGGAGCTGTGACACTCTGTAGTTACCTTCTACCACTGAAGTAGTTGTACTTTGCCCACCAAACAAGATTCTTATTCCTCTGTGAAAGTGCCCTGGGGATAAAGCCATTAATTTGCCCGATATCCTGTCCCCATAGGAGGGCAGGCTGATATACAGTGTCCTAGAGATTACTCTCTTTTAACCATTTTCTCTCTCAGATTTCTTTAAAGATCTGTTAAAATTTTCACTGATGGCTAAACATGAAAGATTCACTGTTATTTTCAGCACCCACTTCTGAGAAGGAAGGACTGAAAGAGAGAGTCATCATATCTCCGTTCCTTGATAAATCCTTCTTAAATCTTATGGAACTCAAAGGTGAACAGAGGACGCATTACCTTTCCCACAAGGGTTTCAGTGTGTTTGACAGCACTGTACTAAAGTACAATGATAAACAGAAATTCTCCCAATTGTACAGTTTCATAAGTTGAGGCTTGGAAGATAAAGAAATTTAGCCATAACCCAGAAAAAAACAAAAAGGTAAAAGAGAAAACAAAAATCCAGCACTATTCATGTCTTAAAACAGAGACTTAAATAAAACCAAGACAAAAATTCTTTTGTTTTATTCAATAGAAAATTGTTACAAAAATACCACTGAAATGGTTATGCTTTTTAAATTTCGATCCTAATTTGCACTGTTCTTTATGAGTTGCTGTAAACTTTTTCACCAACCTATACTTTGGCCAAGAACAAGCCCAGATGAACTATGAAAGGAGGAAGGTTTATAAAACACTAGCACCATTAGCCAGGTCACTAGTGTGTGAAACTGACATGAAGACTATGGCTAACTATGGCCATAGGCCCTGATTATCATGCTTGCATTAAAAAAGATGATTATTTAAATAAGTTTATCAAATAATTCACTTGAACTAAATGACTCTAAAATATTGTTTGTCTTTCTGCAATTTTAGTGTTAAAGTACTTTTATGTCAAAACATTTCAGGCAAAATTTAAAATTCTCACTTTCTTAAAATGTCATTTAAATTTCTTAATTATAATTTCAGATTCAGTGGTCACAGAAATTGTTTCTTGTTTTCATTTTATAAGAAGATATATTTTTAATACATTTATGAATTGCCTCTAAGTAAAATTAAGTAATTTTTGGTTTATGGTTTCTGCCTTCTCTTACTATGAGTGAATGATTCACAAAATATGCTTTGACCCATGACTCTAGGATTAAAAGAATACAGGAAGTTGCAATAACTGTGAGCAAATTATAAACTGCACTTTGCAAGTTGAATTTACCCAGCAGTTAAGGAAACAACATATTTATTCTATGAAAAGCAACCCAATCAAAGATGACTTTTCATCAGCTACTGAGTGAAACTATTTTATTCTGATAAAAATTTCAAATACCTTTTTTTCAAATGCACACTACATTTGTTCTCTAAAGTCATGGTCTAACCACAACTTCCATTTTAAAGCTTCACTGTCTGTGATTGAGAATTATGCATAAGATTTCCTCTGACAGTTAGGAGACTAAGTTAGTAAAATGAATATGAATTAAAATTCCCTATTCAGCTCATTTCATATAAAAGTTAATTTGCAGTAGCAAGTCCCTATAGGACATTACTCAATAGCAAAACTAAAATAATATGATTGCATATAAACCTAATAAAATATCCATCAGATACAAGAGTATAGAAAACGGTTACTTAATTCTAAGGGCATTTGCCAGCACAAGCCCCTGAGCATAGTTAGCTCTCACAACCTGACTGTAAGTGATGGGCTCAATACTGTGTTGCCACAAAGAATGTTCACATGCCCAACAAGCCTAAGAAAGGACTACCAAGAAAAGTTATACATTATTAATAAAAATATCCAAAATGCAGGAAATACTTTAAGAATAAACATTTTTAACTGAGTTACTAACTCTTTTGTGTCAGTAAATGAGAAAAAAAGATTAAAAACAGACTATTTATACAACTATAGCTAATTTTCTATATATTCAATTCAATTAGTACCTACTCTGCATGAATTACAATATATGCAACTTTTTCTTACATTCAAAACCTGTACCCTCTAGCCCTTAGTTGTGAGTTCAAAGGAAATGTACAAAGTACATGTGTATACATGTACACACTTACATCATATTATGCAGGGTCCGGCACAAATACTGCCCCTTTTTATCACAAAATCTTTTACTAAAAAATCATAAGCATGTAATTCTGTCAACAATATCACACTCAAGCACACCATATAACATTTTAGGTGAAATGTTCAAATTAAAACTACAAATTATTACACCCATATTATTACCCTACCAACCACACTCAGGCAGGCCCTACTTCAGCCAGACCCTGAATAATATCTGTTGTCATGAATCTGACTACATAATATATATATTTTTCCCTTCACTGTATCCCCATGTTTTTTAAAATTGTGTTCAATTGGTATGCAAGATTATATACATATGTTACAAGTGGGCATAGTGTTCACCACTGTGAGTCTAGTTACCATCCATCACCATGCAATTAATGCTCTTCACCCCTTTTGCCCTTCTCCTAACCCTCTTCCCCTCTGGTAAGCAATCTGCTCTCTGTACCCATTAGTTCATTTTTGTTTTGTTTGTTCATTTTACTGTTTTGTTTGACATTTCACACACAAGAGAAATCATACAGCATGTGTTTCTCTCCATCTGATTTATTGCACTCAGCCTGATACCCTCAAGGTCTATCCAGGTTGTCACAAATGGCAAAATTTCCTTCTCAATATTATACATTTTTAAAGTATCCATAGCTAGGGTAAGAATCTTCCTGTTCCCATTCTGTAAAATATAGGTTTCCATCAGTTACATATGTAGCTTCAGATTTTCTATTTGCAAAATAGAAATTAAAATATTTATCTTTATTCATGAATCTACTTACAATTAAAGTTTATGTATAAGAAACATCATGGTATAAAGCATGAGAGAGGCCTGGATTTGAATCCCATCTCCATCTACTAACTTTTTCACATGGCCATGATTTTCTCAAATGGAGAGTAATTAGATCTACATTGTAGGATTGTTTGAACCATCCATAAAGTTTGTTAAAATACACATGTTCTGATACATATATACTCTAGTACTAAAATGTTAGTTCCATTTTATTATAATTATACTTATTATTAATGGTGAAGTAAGAGATGGGGGACATGCACAGACTGTAGAGAGAGGAGCAATGTCCAGCAGAGTACCCTGTCATAATAGAAGTCATCTGTAATCTGTGCTGTCCATTTTGTAGATACTGGGCATATGTAACTATTGAGCTATGAAATGTACATAGTGCAACTGGAGAGCTGAGTTCTTAATTTTTCATCAATATTAGGTAATAAATTATGTTGGCTTTAACAAACAAAGTTTGTATAACACAAATTATGATTATGTTTAAGCTAGTGATTGATGTGTAAATTACCACATTTATCTAGTGGTTATTATTTTGGGTAGCACAAACCTATTGTGCAAACATCTACTCAAGATTTTCCTCATGCTCAGCTTTTACTAAGTTTTTCTACCACATAATACATAGAGAGACTTCTCTAGGCCCCTTTACCAAATTACCATGATTAGTATAGAAAATCCTTTAATTATTCTATCATTATCCATATGCAGAATATATAAAATAACTTCTCTATCTACAACAGTGATGTGCTCTTTTTTATTCAGTTCTGTATAATCAAATCACACATTTAAACATAGTAATATTTCATTGCATCTTATTATTTTTGGTTGGATATTTTATCAGACTCTCCCTTATCATTTGAACATAATTTAGCCTTGTTCAAAGTCACAAGTTCATCATTATAAATATCATTTTGGGGGAAAATATTTCACTATTATATATTTATAATATGTCTCAAGAGTGCTTAACATTTTGTCCTGACCAGTGTGGCTGAGTTGGTTGGGCATCATGCACAAAGAGAAAGATCACCAGTTCTATTCCCAGTCAGGGCACATGCCTGGGTTGCAGATTCAGTTCCCAGTCAGGTGTCAGGGTGGCTATGAGAGGCAACTTATAGGTGTTTCTCTCCCTATCTTTATCCCTCCCTCCTCTTTCTCTCTCTCTGTAAGAAAAAAAGTCAAAATAAAAAGTCAAGGAAAATCAGCACTAAAATAAATAAATAAATAAATAAGGGTGAAACTTATGGTCAACTCTAAAATAAAAAATAAAAAAAAAACCCACAAAAATCCTTGGTAACAATTATCACATAAATACAGGGGTTCTTTCAAAGTTCCTCCTTTACCCAAGCAATCAAGACAAACCTATTGTTCTTGTAACAATTGACCTTTTAAATGGAAGCACACCAAATACACCATCTCTACTTGGCCTTCCAAAAATCTCTAGTGTCTGCATCCCTCAAACAGTGGTGAATCTTCTTTTTCACTTGTATTACATTATAATTAGAGGGAAGGATAATTATTCCTCATGTGTATAAAAATCTGTGCTAGGATGACTCAGGAAGTTTTTACTTATACAAAGCTTAAAATTTATCTTCATTTTCATTATCATTAGATACTTCTGTAGATATGAAAATTTTTACTATGCTTTAAAAAAGTGTTTCCTTAATAAAAATTTTAGGCACAAGAAACATAAAATGGGAATGCTAATATCAATGATCTTAAAAACTACAACTTGCATTCTAATGATGGATTAACTTCTTATGGATTTATTCAATAAATAGAACTTCATGTTCTGAAGGATATCCTATTTCATAAGCTGAGTCAATAAAGTAATATTGTGGGATGATAAGATATTTCAACTATTTCTAATCAGTAACTCTATTTCCTTATGTGGAGTACTCTCACTATCACTCTTGTTTAAGTGACATTTCGCTAAACATATCACAAAGTAAAAAAGTCAATTTTCTAATTGCCCTTTACCTCATTATTGAATAACAAATAAATGTAGAACACAAAAATCTCTAATATGAACATTAGTCTTATTCTTTTCATTGTGATATAGCATGCAGCATAGCAAAGACATGTTTTACTCTAACACCAAAAAATATGTGTTGAAATTGAAGAAAGCAAGCAAAACAATAGATCAGTTTCATCAGAATTTAAAATGCTCAGACTGTAAGATGTGCAAAGAAACAAGTTTTCTGAGACATTAAAATGTTCACTATCAGAGCTTTTGAATAATGTTCATATGTCTAAATCTGCCTGTTAGTAACATGTCTCATTTTGAAAGCTCAAAACCATACTTTTAAAAACAAATCTGTTTTAGTCAGTGATCTGTTTTTCATTACTATTAATGAAATAGCTAATCATGGAAATGGCTAATTTAATTAAAAATATGACCCTGAGGGAATATATATGCATGCAGTCATCAAAGTTATTAAATTATATAAAGATATAAAATAATGTAAAACCACTTATAATTAAGTTAAAACAAAAAATTTAACTACCTGCATACTATATTCACAGTTAGGAAAACTGTAGATTTGGATAAGGCTAGAAAATAATATTTAAAAATGAAATACTAGTAGTTATGAGAAATTTTTATTTACATTTTAATATTTAAATATTTTAATGATTATTAAAACATAAACTCAATCACAAACACATGACTTTTCCATTTAGGTAAATAAAACAAGGAAAAAAATAGGAAAACCCTAAGAGTTTTCCTGTTCCTCCATGGCCCTCATTTCCCATATCAAATTCAACTCATCAGCAAGTCCTGGTGAAAGAAAACCTCACAAGACATTAAATGCCAGGAAGAACACCAAGTCATTAAAGGAAGGTACCTAGGTTTGGATTCTGGGTGTATCATTTATAGGTGTGAGAATTTTAAAAAATTGAACACCTTGAAATTGTTTTCTTAGCTCTAAAATGGTCATACCTATCCCCACAGGATTGTTGTGAATATTAAATATGATAGTATATTTAAAAACATAATACCTAGTTAGTATGCTAATTATACTTGCTAATAAGATAGCCAAGATTTGAGAATTTGGCTACTAAACTGAAGCCATCCTGCACTAGGAAACTGGATTGTTTTCAGAAAATGTAGATGTTTAGCTAATATGTGAAATTAAAGTGCATAACAAAGAAAATCTTTTCCATGATATCTGCTAAATAATTATGTGATTTATAGCCATTTTTAGCATTTTACTTTCAGAAATATGATATGAACATTTGTCAAAAAGTAGAATTCTGAATGTACATATGTGACATAGTTGTAAACTCCTTTTAGGAAAGTTAATTTTTAATTGGTAATTTTTTTAATGCAAAATTCTAATATTTTCTATTTCAGGATATTTTAACTGATTATACAAATATGTTTTATACAGGGAAATTGAGTGGAGACATTGAGAAGCTCCCAAAGGACACAATAATTAAGTTCCAGGAAGCAAGGGTGATGATATTTCCAGGAAGAAAAATAAAACAATTTTTTTGGAAATAATTAAAATATATCAAAGCAGAAGGAATTTTACAAGCTGAGAGACAAATTTTTATATTCTTTTTATAAATCACAGGCTATATTCTGATGGAAAAATCTTCCTATTAAAAACTCAGGACACAAACAACAGTTTTCACTTGCACAACATAATTTGGTTTCAGGATATATGGAAATAAATGACAATATTACATCTTCATCCTTAATTACTTTAAAGTTGTTTGTTCTGTCATTGATGTTGGGTAAAGTGAATCTAGAGTATCTATTTGTAAAACCCCAATATATAAATATTTCTATCATCTGTGTTCCCAAAGAACACTTGCCACCATCCTTTTCATTTCTTCCACAACTGGTTTTAAGTAACGATGTTCCCATAAACATCCAACTCAGGGCCGACTATATAAAATTCATGTTTATAAATACAATTGAATATCTAAGAATAATATGCACTATACAGGAAAATGCCAGAGTAGCAGAGAGAAAGTTACGTCATCTCAGGACTTTTCTTGGCAGGCCCTCTGTGAGACACATCTGGCGACACTTTACCACCACTCCCCCAATAAGGCACAGAGGCAGGAGCTGTTACCTTTAGAATATCTAGCTTATGGTTTTGTTTCTGGAGGTAATTGGCAAATGCATACATATTGCCTGAGTTAGGCATCAATAAGGCATCATGAAGCATATTCAGCTGATTACATAAGTGGATGTACCCAGGGCTCATCTCATCTATACACTGATACAACCAAAAATGTTCAAATGATGATTGTAACTTTCCTAAGCTTTAGTTATACAGCAAATGAACAAAATAGAAGAAAATCCCATCTTTCTTCCTTCACAGAGCTTTCCTTCTATTTGGGGAGAAAAACATAAAATGTATAGCATAACAGATTGTGCTGAGTCCAATGGACAAAAATAAAGCAGAAATAGACACACTGTGGTTGCAGGGAGAGGGTGGCAATTTTTTAAAGGTTGGTCTGACATGGTTTACTGAGAAGATAACATATGAGCAAAGATCACTGACATCTGGCAACTAGTATTCAGTGAGTGGACACTGTACCGCCGTGACCACTGTCACTGTGGGCAGCACCTTCATCGTCAACATTATTGCCGTCATCATTGAAGCTCATTTTTACATCCATTATTGTATATTATTCTTTCAGGTAAATATTATTTCCTTTACTTTTATACATGAAAATAACAAAGGGACAAGTGTTTTAATAACCAACCTGTCTGACACCACTCACTTGTGAAAGGTAGATTAGGACTTCAACTCAACTCCAATTTGATCCACTCTCAAGCTTTCATACCTATTACTATGCCATGATGGCTAAGGGGGTGGGTCACCACAGTGGAATGTCTCATGACACTGTTTTAGATGTCAAACTCAGCTAAGGGATACCAAAAGAAAAGCAAAAGACTTTTAGATAATTTCACTCAATTTTCTTCTTTGCTATGATTTAGTCATATTTATTTCCACAAATGTACCTCAATAATTAAGTAGAACACTATGCAAAGTAAACATACAGCATAAAATACTAATTATAATAATTAAATCCAATTTCACAGTTATTTTTTACCCTGTACACCTGACCTTTGGACCCACGACCTAAATGAATTGCCTGCTTCCCTGCTTCATTTACTAGACAAATGTCTCAAATGTAAACTTCTACCTTTAATTCCATTATGATGTAATTTCTTCCAATTGGTCAATTCCAGCTAGAATTTACCTTTCCTGACTTTACACTCTCAACCCAATTGCTTGATTTACCAGGTTTTTATGTATGTTTATCTCTTCCTAAGTTATGAATATTTACATGTCAGGTTCAGTCTCTCATTTCTGCATGCCACATAAACCTGAATGAACACAAAGCCAAGATTAAAATGAAGGAGAGAATCCTAGAAGCAGCAAGAGATAAGGAGATAGTCACCTACAAAGGAATTCCCATCAGACTGTCAGTGGATTTCTCAAAAGAGACCTTACAGGCAAGAAGGGGCTGGAAAGAAGTATTCCAAGTCATGAAAGGCAAGGACCTACATGCCAGATTGCTCTATCCAGCGAAGCTGTCATTTAGAATGGAAGGGAAGATAAAGTGCTTCCCAGATAAGGTCAAGTTAAAGGAGTTCATCATCACCAAGCCCTTATTATATGAAATGTTAAAGGGACTTATCTAAGAAAAAGAAGATAAAAAATATGAATGATAAAATGACAGCAAACATACAATTATTACCAACCACACCTAAAATAAAACAAAAGTAAACTAAGCAAATAGCTAGAACAGGAAAAGAAACACAGAAATGGAGATCACATGGAGGGTTAGCAAGAGGGGAGTGGGAGGAGGAGAGAGGAGGAATAGGTAGACAGAATAAGTAGCATAGATGGTAGGTAGAAAATAGGGGGAGGGTAAGAATAGTATGGGAAATGTAGAAGCTAAAGAACTTATAAGTATGACACATGGACATGAACTAAAGGGGGGAATGTAGGTGGGAGGGATATGCAGAGTGGAGGGGAGTGAAGGGGAAAATGGGACAACTGTAATAGCATAATCAATAAAATATATTTTTAAAAAGACATGCTTAATAAATAAGAATTGCTTTCCTACCTAGTAATTTTCTTGGTGTGGGTGAAAAAGGGGCCACATTCTAAACCCCATATGCTCAGGGGAGGCCAATATGGCAGGCCCTACAAGCTCAGAGACTCAAAGTAACCACATAGGGTTCTCTGAAATTAAAACATTAAGAGCAGGTCATGGTGACTAGTTATGGCCTAAGCCCAAGGCTTCCTTGACAAAAGTGAATCTTTACCTTAAATGACCTATTGTCTTTTTTTAAATTTTATTTATTTATCTTTAGAGGGGAAGGGAAGGAGAGAGGGAGAGAAATATCAATGTGTGGTTGCCTCTCGTTCATCCCCTGCCAGGAACTGGCCTGCAACCCAGGCATGTGCCCTGACTGGGAATCAAACCGTGATGCTTTGGTTCGCAGGCCCACACTCAATCCACTGAGCTACACCAGCCAGGGCACCTATTGCCTTTTTGAATCTAAGATAGCACACTCCGAAATGTCAGAGTAATCTTTTTTCCAGACCCCTCAAGGCATAACCACTGCACCAGAGCAAGAGACCACAGAACCCTTCATTGTTATCTTGTTCCCAGCACACCATCTCTAGATGCTGTTATTGCTAATTATTAGCTATCCTGTACCCACCCATGTAAAAGGAGTATGTGTCTCTCTGTTTTACTTTTTATCCAACCCCAGAGATTCCCCCACTTTGCTTTCTCCTGCCCTCTTAACTTACCACCAATGGATTTGATGTAATTCCCCTCCTTTTATTCTAATGTGTAAAACAAGCTATAAAATTGTCGTTCTTCTGAGCATTTTCTCAGCCCACTGTGATGTTGCTTCCCAGAAATTGTCATCAGTTTGGCTCAAATAAACTCATAAAAATTCTCTACAGGTTTGAACATTTCTTATGTCAACATTAGTAATTCACAAACTAAACAATATTCCAGACTTTTTCAGCCTCTCACCATAATGTATTAGCCCAGTCTTCCCTTTGGCATTGATGCTGATACACAGCTGCATTAAAATCAGTCTGGATTTTTGTAAATCTTTCATAATTTTATAACTGCTTAATAAAAACAATGGCCAATTTTTTTCCTTTTTTAGGAAATTATTCCATATATACAGGGTTTAATATGGCTTTTTTTTTTTAATAGTCTTATTTATTTGTTTTTAGAGGGAGGGGAAAGGAAGGAGAAAGAGAGGGAGAAAAACATCAATGTGTGGTTGCCTGTCATGCGCCTCCTACTGGGTACCTGACCTGGCCCGCAATCCAGGCATGTACCCTGACTGGGAATTGAACCTGTGACCCTTTTGTTCATACACCCATGCTCAATCCATTGAGCTACAACAGCCAGGGCCAATATGACTTCTTTTTAAATGAAGAATTATTTTTTGAATAAAATAGTAAAAAACAAACAAAAAAGACATTATACAAAATTACCAATTTTTCATTGACTCAAGGGACAGAGTAGCAGTTATTTTCCTGAACTGCATCCACAGAACCAGCTCAAAATGGTCCTGTCCTGTTTACAAAGATACTGAGTTGCTTTTCAGAAATAACAAATCTACAAGTCATGCAGCTGAAGCATGTACAGAGGACAAAACTTAGACCTGCACCAAAACCAAAGTCTCCCTATGCCCCTCACCACACTGCGTGCACACGCACACATAAATTCAAGGGCCCAGACATAACAGAATCCTTTTGAAGCAAAGGGTTCATTATCCAGGAAGGTCTCTGCTGATGCCTCTCACCTTAAATGACAAAGCTCCCAGGTCCTCCAACTAAAACTTGATGCACTAGCATTTTCCCATACCTCTTCCCCTATCCCCTTAAAAACCTTCCCAAACCCTGGGAGAGGTAGCTTGCATTTTTAATATCTTTCCATTCTCCTCTGTGGCATCATTCAAAAATAAAATAGCCAGTATTTCTCCACTGTAATTCCTGGTGTCTAGTGTTTGTTTCTGCTAGTGCTGGGTGGACAAACTCTGTTTGGTAAAAATTAAACTATGCAAATACCTTAGAGACAACTTTGAGAGTTCATTATCTATATAGGTTTATTGAACATTGGAAACAATATAAATAATCCTATTTGCCTTCTCCAAATTATCTTCTTCTTTTGGCTTTTGCCTGATATTTAGTTGAGTGCCTTTGCTTCTATACCCTCAGGATGACTTTTTTCCCAATGAAATACTCAGGATAACACTAGCCATATAGATATAGGCTCTTATTGAGTTATAGAGTTTACTGAAATAGGGAACAGTATTGAATTATCTGTAGTTGATCTGTCCTGAAGCTGCTGAGTAAGAAATAGATTTTATCCAAGACTGTGATTAAAGATAACAGTGGTCATGTCTGATTCTCAGTTCCATGTGCAACATTCTCATCTCCTAAGTGATATTAGAACAAGTTGAAAAATAATCAACAAGCATGGAAATTAATGGTATGGAATCATAAAATAGATTGCCACTTCATTAGGTACATATTAGGTGCAACTATCTAAAGATTATTTCAGTGGGGATCCACAATGGCAGCAGAGTAGGTAGAAGCTACACTAACCTCCTCCCAGAATCAAATGGAAATTACAACTATATTTCAGAAAAATCATCCTGAATATCCAACTGAAGACCTGGAGAGAAGCCTTTCAATCAAGGACTTAGAGAAGAAGCCACATGAAGACTGGTAGGAAGTACAGAGGTGCAAGAGGATTGGCTGGGTTCCCACAGGTGGCAGCTGAAGTTCCAGAGGGATAACTCAGCTAAGCGGGGATGCCACTGAGAAGTGTGAGTTCTAAACCCTAAGCCAAGCTCCCCAGCATAGAGCACCAGAACTAGGAAATTTACATGCACAACATCTGGCTATGAAAAGCAGCAGGATTTCTGTCTGCCAGGAAGAGACAGCTGAAGATGCAGCCATTCTCTTAAAGGGCCAACACACAATACTGGGTTCACAGCCACTCATCCTGGACTCTTGTGGAGGGAGGGCAGAGTGGACTAGGGCTGCACAAGGAGTGTCTGGGGCTGGTTGCCCTGGGGAGAGAGCTAGGGGTCTACTTCCAGGATCCCTGTGTTCAGTCATTCCCCATATTGCAGAAGTCATCTTTCTTAGGCAGAATACTCCTCTCCATGTGGCATCAGCCTGGTAGGAAGTAATAACCCCATGCACTGGAATCCTTCTCACCCCACTGTATGGAACTTATGCTTTGCTGGGAGTACTATAGCCAGAGGCTCTTTCAGTAAATAAACCTAACAGGCAGCCTGCAGGCTGAGGCAGACCCCTAGGTGCTTTGAGACTTTTGCTGCCCCACCCATGGGCCCAGTGCTGGTAAAAGTTGGCCTTAGAGTGCAGTTTAGTCCTTGTAGCATGCATCCAGGCCCAGCAGAAGAAACCACAAACTGTGCTGTGTATAGCCTATAGCTCCAAACAGGTTGCTCAGGACCAGTCACAGGCTGGATCTGACATATGGCTGCACCAGACTCCCTCAGAAGAGGCCCAGACCAGCACACCCAGTGGCCAGCTTCCAACAACAACAGAGTAGGATTCAATAAACTTCACAAGTAGTATATCCACAGAGAGATCTTGGCAGGTACCAAACACTGAGGTGAGTTTCTTTTTATGTCACTAGCACCAGCATACTGTTTGGGGGGTTTACCTCACAGTCTGCCAGCCTGAGGGCCAATCCCATGTACAAACAATCCAATAGCAATCAAGACTCAATTACAACTGAAGGGTTCATATAATGTGCACAAGGGACATTCCTAAAGCACTCATCTCAGGTGATTAGGGAGACTGAGCCACCGGGTCCCACAGGACACCTACTACCTAAGGCCACCTGACCAAGACAAAGAGTCATAGCCAATTTACTTAATAGACAAAAACAAATACAAAGAGGCAGCCGAAATGGGGAGATAAAGAAACAGGCACCAAGTAAAAGAACAAGATAATTCTCCAGTAGAAGAGCTAAATAAAATGGAGGCAAGCAATTTATCAGACACAGAGTTCAAGGCAATGTTCAAGGATGCTCAACAGCATAAAAAAGAACATAGAAGTGATAAAAAAAGAAAATTAATCATAAATAATGACTACAATATCTGAAATTAAAAACTCTAAAAAATAAATAGTAGCTTGGATCAAGCAAAGGATTGAATCACCAATTTGGATGACAAGGTAGAAAAAAAAAACAGTCAGAGCAGGAAAAAGAAAAAAAATAATTAAAAAAAAAAAACAAAGACAGTTTAGGGGAAGTTTGGGACAACATAAAGCATAAAAACATCCACATCATTAGGATACAAGAAGGGAAAGAGGGAGTGCAAAGGATCAAGAATGTATTTAAAGAAATAATGGGCAAAAACCTCCCTAACCTGGTAAAGAAAAAAGACACACAAGTCCAGGAAGTACAGAGTCCCAAACAAGATGGACCTAAGAAGGCCCACTCCAAGACACATCATAATTAAAATGCCAAAGGTTAAATACAAAGAAAGAATCTTAAAAGCTACAGGAGAAAGGCAATTACTTACCTACAAGGGAGAGCTCCCATAAGACTGTCAGCTCATTTTTTCAACAGAAACTTTTCTAGCCAGAAAGGGGTTGGCATGATATATTCAAAGTGATGAAAAGCAAGTATCTACAACCAAGGTTACTTTACCCAACAAGACTATCATTTAAAATTGAAACAGAAATAAAGAGCTTTCCAGACAAGAAAAAGCTAATGGAGTTTGTTACCACCAAACCCAACCAATCCAATTAAAAAATGGGGAAAGACCTGCATAGACACTTCTCCAAAGAGGACATGCAGATGGCCAGTAGACATATGAAAGATGCTCAATGTCACTAATCATCAGAAAAATGCAAATTAAAACCACAATGACATATCACCTCATACCTGTTGTCAATAAATCAACAAACGACAAGTGTTGGTGAGGATGTGAAGAAAGGGGAACACTCATGCACTGTTGGTGGGAATATAGATTGGTGCAGCCACTGTGGAAAACAGCATGGAGTCACCTCAAAAAATTAAAAATGGAACTGTCTTATGACCTAGTGATTCCACTTCTGGGAATTTACCCAAAGAAACCCAAAACACTAATCAAAATAATATATGCACCCCTGTGTTCATTGCAGCATTATTTACACCAGTCAAGATTTGGAAGCAGCCCAAGTGTCCGTCAGTAGATGTGTGGATAAAGCAGCTATAGTACATTTGCAAAATGGATTACTATTCAGCCATGAAAAATAAGAAAATTTCACCATTTGCAACAGTGTGGATGGATCTGGAGAGGTTATGCTAAGTGAAATAATCCACTCAGATAAGGACAAATACCAAATGGTTTCACTCACATGTGGATTCTAATGAACAAGCTGAAGTAACAAGAAAAATAGAGGTAGACTCATGGATAGAGAACAGGCTAACAGCTCTGGGTTGGTGTGGGGAGTTGGAGGGAGTGAAGGGATTGCACAAAAAAAAGAGAAAGAATTTGTGGGCTCGGACAACAGTGTCATGATTTGGGGGAAAGGGGCATTGGTGGAAGTGAAAGAGGGTCTGGGGGGATAATTGTGATGAAAAAAATAACTGGATAGGTGGTTAATGTGTTAATTAACTTAATTGTGATAATCATTTCACAATGTTTATGTTTGTCAAATCATCACATTGTACACTGAAAATATACACAGTTTTATTTGGCAATCACTCCCCAATAAAGTTGAGAGAAAAAAATAAACAAAAATGATTTAAATTAATATTATTCAGAAGATATCCTCTATCTTCCCATGATAGAATACTCTACTAATTACATAAAATTTTGTAATTTAAGTTAAAAAAAAGCTTCTGGAGACTCCTTGTTTTCACTGATCTGGATTGATAAGGTGCCCCACACTTCCGGGGAGCACATAAATACATACACTAATGAAATTAAAGCTGTTAATACTAAAGGGAAAGAGAAAGGAGCAAGAACACATGGTCCTACATTGTTAAATTGATTGTCATGGAGTCTTCTTCAGGTTTAATATAAGCTGCTATCATTTATAGAATTTTTCTTCCCATAACTAGTAGAAGATTTTGGAGAAGCCCCATGTCAGCTGAAAAATGCATCCTTTTTCAAGTGGTGCCAAAAGGTGTTAAGGAAGAATATTAAATTACAACAGGCTCTTCTCTAAATTCATTAGAACAGCTGAACTAAAACCACTAAGTCAAGTAGAATCTTACTCAGAAGAATTTGTATCATATTACATATACAATCTAGTATCTTTAAATGTGGCATTTAGATCTAAAATAAAGTACCAGAAGACTGGTACAAATTTATTTCTCCAGCTAAATAACTACTGCAGTTCTTTCTAAGTCAAGGTGAATGTAAAGTTATGAATGTGCTGCAGGTATCAGTACTGCAGGTAGTTATGAATGTCTACTCCTTACCATCATGACTGGTAAAGAGCGGAGATGAGACAAGTTATTACAAAGCTGTGCCACATTCTTGGCCTGCCATGGTGCTGATAACTACAGGCATAGACTTGGACAACAGTGTGGTATGACTGACATGATGTGTGCTGTACAAGAAGCTTCAGCTCAGGAGATGAGGCAAAGGGAGTGCAGATTTCAGATAAAACCTAATAGGAATAAGAACCACAGTCCTAGCTCTTAGCAGTACACTTCTATGTTAATACATGTTCCTATTTTAAAGAACAACCTCAAATATCTCTTTAATCTGGATCAGTACTGTCCAAGGGAAATATGACATAAGCCAAATATTTATTTAACATTACCTAGTAGCTACATCAATAAAAGTAAAAAGAAACAAATGAAATTAGAGTTAATTATACATTTTACTTAATCCAACAGAGCTAAAACATTCAGCATAATTATATGTTGAAATTATTGAGATATTTTATCTTCTATACAATTTTTTTAAATCAAGTGTTTTTTACTCTTAGAACACATATTAATTCAGATTAGTCACATTTCAAATCCTCAATAGCAATATGTAGTTAGTGGTCACCATTTGTGGCTCTTGACAAGACACATGTAGATAACACAATCTATTATTGAGAAATACTTAGAAGGCAAATGTTCAAGTTGTTTAAAAAAAGAAAAACCAGTGAAGCCTAATCAATGTGGTATATCAACCTAAAACTTTACTCTTGGTGATCCTCACCCCACCCACTACTTGTCACCAAAATTTGGGTTATAGAAACCATAAAGTTGGTGTGAAAGATCTTTGGACTATAACCCTGGCTCTAACTTCAGCTGAGTTCAGCTTCTTGGTTAGTAGATCTGAACTCTCTCTACATATTCATTTTTATATATGTGTATATGTATGCATATATATGTATATAGACACATTGTGTGTGTGTGTATACATATATTCATACCAAGGATATGATCCAGGGAAACTCACCCCAGTAAGTCACCTTATGAGCATGCATTGATTCACAATAAAACACTTAGGACTAAACAAAAAATACACTGACTTCTAGGTAACGCTGATTATCCATGCAACTCAAGTACTCAACTAATGTAGTCGGTACATTTTTCCAATTGCACTTGGCTCCAGATTCAATATTGCTGACACATTAACTACACAGGAAATTATTGTGTGTCTATAATAGTGACATTTGGGGAGCCTTTAAAAGATATTATTTCCTTCCCTCAAAAAATTATATAAGAAGTGCTTACCATGTCCATAGGTAGGAAAACACTGAGGGCAAGATAAGAGAAGTATTAATTTCATGATTACTTCATTTGAAGAAAGAAACACCTCAAATTAGTGTATATGATTAGTGTAAAATTACATTAAAAGAAAAGGGAGAAATTGATTAGCCTTGGATGTATCAGGAGAGACTTCATGAAGAAATTCAAACTTATAATTCATACAAGAATGATTGGGTTGAATTGACAATTCCAGGTTGTGGCATTTCAATAGAGGAACAAAACTGAGCCTTTCCACTGTATTTTCAGTGAATGGTGATAAGAACAGCATGACTTAATTGTCAATTTTGAGTCAAGAGATAATAATAATGGCTAGTATTGAATATATATACACACACACATATATATAAACAAGTCTATGAGATCTATTAAATTTCCATTTTATAGATGAGGAAACAGAAGCACAGAGAAGTTAAATGACTTAAATTTTTAGAGCTGGAAGATATATGATGAGTTTGGGTTGATACTTTGAATTCAGAATAATAGAAAATTCAAATGTCAAAGGACTGTGAAATGAGAATATCCATATAAGATTGAAACTAGAGATGTTATCTTGGGAATGGAGTTTATATTACTAATTCATTGTAAGAAAACATAAAAAGGGAATAGTTAAGGTCACATCATATGCCATGAGAAATACTCAGAGGTAGGAAAGGAACTAAAGAGATGGGAAGGAGAGATGACCCACAAGAAAACAAGGAAAGCACAATATGATAGAAGGAAGGAAGAATGGATGATGACAACAAATGATGCATGAAGATCAAGAAGAATAAGTCAGAAAACCCCCTGGGAATCTATTTAGAAGAAAACAGGAACTCAATATAATGTGAAGGCAGTTCTCAGTGAGATTAGGAGGAAGCAGAATGTAAAGAATGGAGGCTCTGAGAATAAACCTAAGTCTGAGAATTTTAGTATGATGCAACAAAGAAGTAAAATGTAACAAAAACTAAAGAAATATCAACACCTCTAAAAATCTTTATTCACCCGCTACATCTTCAGAGAGTTGAATGATTGAGGATTAATTTGTTAGCAAGGTCCTCCAATCTACTTCCTTAAGCACAGAAA
Organism: Anoura caudifer; assembly: GCA_004027475.1. Classification (NCBI taxonomy): domain Eukaryota; kingdom Metazoa; phylum Chordata; class Mammalia; order Chiroptera; family Phyllostomidae; genus Anoura; species Anoura caudifer. The sequence continues at coordinate 79,782 of PVKU01004286.1, read as the reverse complement.
GAAAAATGAAAAGGTAGGAAAAGATAGTAGACACACCAGTGAAAAGAGGGCAGTCTATATGGTGTGTGGAAAAAGTTTACAATTTAAGCTAGCAAAATCATCTGCTCAGAGTGGTGAACCACTCAATGGGCTTGGGAAATTAAAGAGGGAGACCATTATTTCAAAAAGCTGATAGGGAACTGATAATAAATGAATAAAGTTATTGTTGCATGTTGGGAAAGGTTTAATCATGATTTGACACCATGTTTTTTCAGTAGGTAAAGTCTTCACAGTCCTTCATTTTCCTCAACAAAATTTCCAACTAGAAATGGATGAAATTGGCAGTTAAAAATTATGTTAGTTAAAAAGTAGTTCACTTACTCACTATGAATAAAACCTCATTAAAATAATCATATAATAGTCTAATGAACAGAAATAAATATTTGGCAACCATAGATCTTTTGAAATGTTATTCTATTTTCTAAATATTTCCCACCTGATCTGGAGGGGTGTTCATCTAAAGATTCAGGAATGTGTGATTTGGTTTTAAGTGTGTGGGTTATATTTATTTGAAACATGGGAGAAGACATCTTTTTCAAGGAGCATAGACAAGAGTCAAAAGGTGAAAATAATTCTGAGTATCTCAAGGGTCTGTCACTGGAAAGGTTTTTTAGCTCAGACACTCAAGCCTTAGATGTAGAAGAAAGAAAACAGTGGGAAAGAGTAAAGTTTGAAGGAATTGACATTAGTGGTAGTTTCACTGAAGATGGGAATATTTTAGGAATACAGGTCAAGTCTAACACCACTGGATTATCAGTAGTGGTACTGGTACTCAAGCGAGTATGAAAAGCAGTGTCTTTTGTGGACAGAATTAAATGTAGGAAGTGACACAAAGAAAAATGCAAGAGAGGAAGAAATTGACAATCTATTTGAAGTCAAAGAAATATATCATTGAACACATTCTAGACATCTGAGAATAGTCACAAGTCTTTTAACATATTTGAAGATGCTAAAGTTCGTGAAAAGAGAGAGAAAGCTGAGCTTTTATTTGACTATTATAATGATTTTAATTTACATCCAGGCTTAAATTAAAAAATGAGGTAATTGAGTAGTATTAGTGATAATTAGAGGCAGAACAAATTTATTAACCTAACTTGAAATTTGGCATATATAAAGCTCATAAATACTTTCATTTTTTTCCATTACCATTTATCCCCCTTAACTTCCCTCTCTCCTCCACAATCACCACACCATTGTCCATACCCATGAGTCCTTATCCTTTTTGCCTGATGCCTTCACCCCCTTCTCCATCTCATAGCTGTCAGCCTTCTATGAGTCTCTTTGTTTTGCTTATTAGTTGTTTGTTAGATTCCACATATGAATGAAATAATATGGTATTGGTTTTTCTCTGGCTCATTTCACTTAGCATTGACATGGAGGAAGACCCTCATCTTTAAGATGTTGATTTGAGGCTCTCCAAAAGAAGAAACTTATAAGTAGCATAGAAAGGACCTCTTTTCACTGAGGTATATTAATAGCAACAAAAACAATGACAGATAAAAACTGAGACAGAAGGTAGAACCAAACAAAAGAAAAACTAAGATAGAGGTACATTTTAACTCAATTGGAAATCTAAATTTTACTTTTAAAAATGTATATGGAAGCTTTGACCCAAAGAATAATAAATTAAAATTAATTTAAGTCTTTGGCACTTGCTATCATCTTGATGAAAAAGGGGCTCCATTGATCTTCTCTTCTGCACTGTTGGTGAAAATGCATGTTGGTGCCGTCACTGTGGAAAGCAGTATGAGACAATTCAGAAAATTAACAATGGAACTGCCGTTTGACCTAGTGATCTCACTTCTGGGAATATATCGGAAGAAACCTAAAACACTTAATTCAGAAGAACAGAAGCACCCCTATGTTCATTGCAGCATTATTTACAAGTGCCAAGATATGGAAGCAGCCCAAGTGTCCCTCAGTAGATGAGTGGATAAAACAACTATGGTACATTTACACAATGGAATACTGTTCAGCTATAAAAATAATAATAATAATAATACAGAAAGAGAAAAAAAGAAAATTTTACCCTTTGCGACAGCATAGATGGACCTAGAGAACATTATGTTCATAAATTCTTAAAACTCTTAATACTGAGACAAGTTATCTTTTTATTTCTCCATTTCATTTTAAGTGTATGAATATATAATGCTCATTGACTGAAAGAAAACCAAACCATTTGTGAGGTTTTTCTTATTTCTTAGTTAGACTGTTAATTATTACATGCAAAATATCAGTTACACAAGTACATTCAAGTATAATGTCAAGTAATTTAAATATAAGAAATCATAAAAGTAATAACTAATATCTTCAGAAGGGGGAATTTTTCTAAAAAATGTAGCTGGGGAAACTATTAAGGATCCCCCTATAATAAAAAATCAAAGAAATACTTACTTGGGAAAAAAATGAAGTTGATTCACACAGGCCAAAACCAAAAGCATCTGGTTGCTAAAGAAATCTAAAACTTAGAGCTTAACTTTACAGAGGAAGAAATAGGTTCCCAAAAATATTTTAGGAAATACATAACAATTATGCCTATTCTAAAAATATTTCTTTTGAACAGTTGATTTACAACTTTTAACTAAAAGAGAATTAAAAATAAGGTCTTAAGCTAAAATTCCATTCTAATATCCAAGATCTCAGTGAGTGAGAAATGGAATAGAGTAAAAAGGTAAGATAGCCATAACTTGTAAATATCACTCTGCTAGAGGAAGTTTTTCTGTCAAGAAATTGTGTATTTTACATAAGGCCAAATATTTTGAGAGGTCAGTTAAAGGAGGAACTGCATTGAAATTTTAGAACCTTGCAGATGCCTAAAGTTATAAAAAATTACCTAATTTAAATATGTGGTAGCACAGTTCTATACTACTAGAGGATGCTGAATAAATATTTGTTAAGAAACAAGTAGACAGTATGCTAGTTTGTTCAAAATCTTTTATACTGGGTAACATTCATAACATTCCAGTATAACCCAATATACGCCTTCCCTATGTGTATAATTTAAAATTAGATTGACAGATAACCAGAAAGATACACATCAGGAGAAAAAGAGACTCAAGCAGGCAGCCAAAGACATGCCAGACAGTGAGAAAAGCAAAGGAAAACACAGACAGCCAATTGGATAAACTGTTAATAGGAGCACTGCCAAGATTTCCACATGGGCAGTACGGTAACACTATATATAGACATATACCAAGCATTTTAGTAGCCAAACTTCACTAGCAACTGAAAACAGTAGGTACTAGACAACAATGTGCTCATTATTATTTTTCCTTGAGCCAAACACACATATAAAAAATGCTATCCATTGGAACAAAGCCAAGAAGGAAAAATTTTAATAAGCCTAATATATTCTAAGTAAATGATACTGTTCCTAGGGTAATTAGCATCTTAGAACATCTGTTATCTTGCTAGGGAAAACAAAATCTAACATTTTCTGCTGATATTCTAAAACATTTATAAACCTCCAAATGACACCTCTGTACTACAGAGAAATAATACAGTGCAAGGTAATTGCAGCTGCATAGCTAAATGGAGCTTGGAGAGGCAGGCAAGCATCTTACTAGACATTGCTATTAGACATTAATTTGCTATTAATGAGTGCACACTTGGCAGCTGGGCTACATACCTGTCAACAGAAAATTGAATCCTAAATCCCCAACCTCTATATATGATGAAAGATGTTTAAAAACACAGGAAGACCATAGGAATGTTTCATTTTGCATGTCCTTTAACAACTTGTATAATCTACTTCTGGATCTCCTATGTGAAATCCAGCGAGATGGAGTTCTGAGGCCTTGCACCTCAGAAATGCAAGAAAATGCCTCCTGTCCCAATAAAAGAAAGGCAGTTAGTTATTCAGGTAAAATCTGTTTTAGGTCCCCCAGTTACATGACATGTAGTTTAGGACATGAAAAGCTTTCTCTGTAGGTCAGTCCTGTAGGTAAAACTGCTAATTGTCTCCCAATATGTATTTTCATACAGGCACCTGGCTGTATAAGAGATCAGAGAATAGATGATGAGAAAACAAACACAGATCATAAGCTTATAAAGTCCAGGAAAAGGAAGGGAAGAAAGAAAACAGAAGTAAAGACAAAATTAGACTAAATTGCTAGGCATAGGTGCATTGGAAAAGATTCGAGAAGTTTTCTAAAGAGAGTTCAATATGTTTTATAAAATGATAAATATGAAAATCAGACAAAGGAATACTCAAAATATTAAAATATAAATTAAGTGGAAATTTTCCAAAAGAAAAGAATTGATTTTATGGATACAGAAACACACCTTATATCAGGACCACTTCACTGTGAAATGTATCTAAGTTACCTTACTGTATTTGTTAGACCAAGAAAAAATTCTTTGGGTTGGCAGTCAGTTCAATCGAATCATTTCTATGTAGCTAAATATCAGTCTGACCTTAGTGTTCTTTACCACAATATCCAACATAAAATAATAGTAGAAAAAATAATGACACATGCCTCAAAAACATACACTATGATCTGATAATTATCTGCCCATATTTTTGAACAAGCAAAACCAAGGAATATTGTTATGAGCTCATTTTGACAAAATTACTTGAGAAATAATTTTTGCCAACAGAAAATAATGGGGAAATTATAGCAAAAATGATTAGAATAAACATTGACTTCAATTTAAAATATATGGGGAGATAGGTTTATAGAAATTTTTATGTGTTATATATCATGAGAATGTAATAATTTAACAAAATGGGCAAGAAAAGAAAGAGAGAAAGTTGGAAATTTTTTTAATGTGAAGTTACTTTTCTCTTACAGCTACTTAAAAAACTATATAACTTAAACCTGATCAGTCGGTCGCTGGCTGGTGTGGCTCTGTGGATTGAGTGCCAGATGGTCGCCAGTTTGATTCCCAGTCAGGGCACATGCCTGGGTTGCAGGCCAGGTCCCCAGTAGGGAGCAGGTGAGAGGCAACCACACCTTGATGTTACCCTCCCTCTCTTTCTCCTTCCCCTCCTGTCTGTCTAAAAATAAATTAATTGAAAATCTTTAAACAAATGTTTAAAGAAAAAAATTGGCCAGTAGCTAAATAAAATGAAAAAAGAATAATGAGAAATTACTTAGCTCAACTTTATGAAAATACATTTTAAAATCTGGATAAAGTGATTATATTCTAGATAATATAATTTGTTAAATGTCACCAGAAACAATATAAAATCTAAACCACTCAATTTTCATGGAAAATATGAAGAATGCTACCTTGACAATAGCACCTCATGGATATAAAAGTAATTCTAAAGATGATGCCAAAGTTCTTTGAACTATTCTGAAGCAGTAGTTTACAAACTGTCGTGTATATAAGAATCATCTGCAGAGCTTGTTGAAACAGACTGGATACCCCACTCCCAGAGATTCTGATTCAGCATGTCTGGGATGAGGCCATAGATTTGTATTTTGACCAAGTTTCTAGGTCAGTGGTTCACAACAGGTGGAGCTTCTGCCACTGGAGGACACTGTCAATGCTTGGAGATTTTTTGTTGTTGTAGCAACGGTGTGGGAAGGGGCTAATGGCATCTGTAGGCTGAGGCCAGGGATGCTGCTGAACATCCTGCCACACACAGAACAGCCCCTAGAACAAAGAATGAGCTGGCCCCGAATGTCAATAGTGTTGAAATTCTAGCTGCTGCTTATTCTTCTGGTCTCTACTTTACAGTTGGAGTAGTCCTCTTCTGGAGCAACAAAGAAAAACATTTTCTCAAAAGAATCAGATGGCCAATATTTTAGGAGTTATGGGTGACATACAGTCTCTGTTGCACATTCTTTGTTTATTTTTACAATCCTTTAAAAACATAAATACTATTCTTAGCTTATAGACTGTACCAAAACAGATCCTTCCATAAATACCAGCAATACAAATTTGTGGTAGAATACAAATACAAAGAATAAAAATTCTTCCACAACATGATAATATGTATCTCTCTTATTATAGCAGGTCATTAATATTAGGAGCAATAAAAGCCTCTTCGCTATCACCAATTTTGTTTCATACTTTCTGGTGATGATAGCCAATATAATTATCCAAAATAAATTATTGCTCTAAAGGTTGCCTAGCAGAAATATAGTAGAAACAAGCTGGATGGTCATCATATCTGTTTTTCTTACATTTTTTGTGTACACATCAGGTACATTTCCCAATAGATAAGGTCAAATAATTGAGTTCTATAAAACAGAACATGAATGGAAGAAAGGTATATCAATTCCAAGTCTGTCTAATAAAAACTTTCCAAGTCACTGTGGTTCTTGCTTCCCACATCTGCCTGCTGGATACAGAAAATCCAGTGTAGAATTCTGAGGCCCACGAACAGGAATTGGCAAACTATGGCTTATGGGCCAGATCCAACCCCCACCTGTTTTATTGCACAGCCATGCTTATTCATTTACGTATTGTCTGTGGCTGCTTTCAAGCTACAACAACTGTTGAGTAGTTGCAATAGAGACAGTATGGTCAGCAGCCCAAAATATTCACTGCCTGGCCCTGTACTGTAAAAAAAATTTTAACAATTCCTACCCTAAAATGATGGGTAAATATACCCATCTATTTTATAAAATGAAATATAAAATAGAAGGGTATATCCTGAATAACTCCTTGAGTAGAGCCACCTGACCCTATCATACTGTATTGCTCTATATTGTAAAATAAAACTTAAGCCATTGAAATTTAGCATTTATTTTAGAAGCTACCTAGTGTTGACTACATTGGGAAGGTCAAGTTATGAGCAGATATGATTGGTTATTTATAATATACAAGGGAACCAACTGGAAATTTGTGAAAAATGAGAAGAAAATATATAAAGGCAGCTAGATAGAAATTTAATTAAAAATCAGTAATATCCATGTATATAAACAATCACATGTAATTATTTAAAAAGGGCTTCCTCCAAAAAATTGCAACAGAAGTAAAAATGATTACATTAAATGTAACCTGAAATATGGAAGGTCTATTTAAATAAAACATTACTTGAAGACGTCAAAAGGAATTGGTACATAGATCCTGATTAAAATGTTTAAATTATAAAAGTCATTTTTCATGTTTCTCACTGTAAATTTCTCAGGTTTTTATTCAAAATTAGCTGTCCAAAGTGATTTGAACTTTATGGAATAAACAAATTTATGTTGCAGACTTCTTTTCTTCTGTGGTGGGTTTCTTTTCTGTAACTTCACAGCTGCAGTTTCTTGGTTACTGCAGCCTTTTTCCAAACCAAAGTCTTCTGCTTTGTATGGTCAACAGCCTTCTTTCCTTCCTTCCATCCCATGGGTTTCTTGCTTGGAACCCCTTCTCTCTGATTCAGCTTCTGGTGCTGCTGCTGCTTTATCTACTAGGATCTTGTGGTTCCAGCCTGGTGGAGACCGCTGTTCTGGCACATGACCTTTGCATATGGGTTTAGCTTCAGCATGATTCTCATGGATTATTCTTTGGGACTCCATGATGAATCTAAGTGTGATACCTGCTGGGAAAGCTCTTTGACTATCTGGGCTTTTCAAGATCCTGCCAAGGTCTGTACTGACCGTCATGTGCATGCGGAGGTTGTAGTTACTCTGGAGGGAGGCAGCTCTAGGCCAAGTGCCACACAGATCATCTAAGTTGCCAAAGCACTTTCAGTCCAAATGCAGACATGGCCCATGTGCCCACCAGGAGCAAATTTCAGAATGCTCAGCTTGCTTACATTAAGCAGAGTAATTCCAGGGATGTTTCTGAAGGCTTTGATGGTATTGTTGTCCTCATTACATAGGTGGTACCAGGTCCCATGTGCTGGATATGATGACAGTTTCTCATTTTGCTCTTACCAGCTCTCATTCCCTGAGAGGCATAGATCTTCCTGGTATCATTCCAGGCCTTAAGTTTCTTAAGAAGAAAAACAGCCTCCTTGATTTTCCTATAGGCTTCAACTTGATCTTCAACCACCAAAGGACATTCAGGAACTTCCTCAGTACGATGACCTTTAGACATGACCAGTGCTGGTTCAGCCGGGGCAGCCGGGCAGAGCAGATGGCGTATCAATTCTGTGTTGAGATCACTCTGTGGTGCCAACAGCACCAGGTATTGGTTGGTGCAAACATGTAGCCCCCAGGATGCATTTCCAAAAGTACACTAGCTGGAAGGATGAGTCCCACCACCCTGAACTCTGGGAACTCAAACCAGCTCTGCCAGCACCCAAGACTCAGCAGTGGTTTGATGACCTGCCAATTCGCTGACAACACAGGGCTGTCTATTGTTTTTGCACAAGTGGGTGTGAACATAGTTCACAACATCTTGTTGAATGGAAGCCTAGAATACAGAATGAAAAGTGACATTCTTGCCAGATGATTCTTCCTTTTTGGAGTACACTGATTATCAGTGGATGGTATGGAGAAGAAAAGGCCACACCCCTCTCAACTTGGGGGTTCTTACAGTAAAAGGCTAAAGATGTCCGTTTTTAGTAAGTCAATCCAGAACTTTAACTTCTTTCCAATAAAAAGAGTCATGGAATATTTCCCCCCAATTAGACAAGCTTATTTTGTACTGATAGAGAAAAAGCAACATGCAGAGGGAATTAGCCTCACACCTTACACCAGATGCATCAATTACGTTAAAATGAAAAAAAAAAAAAAAAGGAAACATGAAAGTACTAGAAGAAACCATGAATCTTTTAATAATTTCAGAATGTGAAAGACCTTCCCAGGTATGATATAAAACTCAAAATCCATTATAAAAAAAGAGAAAAGATTGAAAATTACAACTCTAGAAACTCCACCAATATCTGTCTGTCTCATATATACAGGTAGAGATCATACACACACACACTCATCATACATATACACATGTGTGTTGGAGGATACTATAAGCACTGTCAAAGGAAAACAACAAATTAGAAAATATATTAGCAATTGGTATCACAAACAAAGGCTCATTTCCTTAATATAGTAAAAGTTCCTTGAAATGTAGTAAAAACTAATATTTTACAAGGGAATCAAATGTAAAAGCATGTCAAAAGATGTTTAATCCCATTTATAATAAAATATAAAAAAGAGGTGTAAAATATTTTTTCACCAACTGGCTTGACAAAAATAAAAAGCATTGAAAACACAAAATGTGATAGAGGTTATGAATAAAAAATACTCCTCCTGGCTGCTCTGGCTCAGTAGATCGAGTTCCAGCCTCCAAACCAAAGTGTGGCCACTTTGATTCCCAGTCAGGGCACATGCCTGGGTTGTGGGCCAGGTCTCCAGATGCGGGTATGCAAGAGGCAACCACACATCAATGTTTCTCTCCCTCTCTTTCTCTTTCCCTTCCCCCTTCTCTAAAAATGAATGGGTGGAATCATTTAAAAAAAAATACTCATAAACATTGCTAATGATGATATAAAAAACTGGTGAAATTCCCAGAAGTGACAATTTGCAAAATTTATTATATTAAAAATTACTTTCCATTTTTAGGAATTGATCTTAGTAATATATTTTACATGTGCAAAATTACGCAGAAGTATCATTTTTAACATCAAAATATTGGAAACAATCAAAATGCTCATCCAGAAAAGGCTGATTAAATAAATTGGGGTATATCTGTATAATAAAATGTTATGTAGCCACTGTAAAAATGATGAAGAGGGTCTTTGTATGTAGATAGGCAAGTAGATATACACAAACTCAAAGATATTTTTATGGGAAATAAAAACATGTTAAAGAATAAAATCTGTAGTTTGCTGCATCTTTACAAAAAAAAAAAAAAGGAAGAACACTTGTGTATGTCTGTGCGTACACTGACTAGCTCTGGAAGGATACAGGAGGAAGAACCTGGGTCTGTCTCCAAGAGGACAACTAAGCGGATGAAGAAATATTTCACTGGATGCTCTTTTGAACATTTAAAATTTTGCTTTAAAAATGTAAATATGTCCATATAGAGAGAAGTTTTTATATGATACATAGATATATTTAACAAATAGCTATATATTTAAAATAGCTATAATCCATTTCAAAATGGACATATTCAACATAGATTTATAGATACATGAAAAACTGTTCTGCTTTACCTATGACTCATTGCTATATAAATAAATGAACAGGTTTGCTTTTTATAATTTGGTATTTAGAGAAAAAGAATTTAATCTATTTCTAAAAGGAAGTACAAATACAAATAGGCAAAGGAAAGAGCCTGCAAAACAGAGAGTAAAAGACAAAAATATGAAAAGAAAAAACCCTAACTTAACACCTTTTATATCATCTATCTTTCTAGGCCTTATAATGCACAAACAGTCGTGACTAACAGAATAATTGAAGCTAATCATATCAAGACCCGTCAAACATCAGAAGTATCTAAAAAATTACAAATAAGACAGTCATAATAAGACATTATCCCAAACAGTTAATGTTTTCTTCCAAAGTTCAAACATTACAAAAAAAATAATAATCAGTAAAGTTAGAATCCACAAACTCTGCAACTAGGCTTTACATACCTTCCCATCAACTATTCTGATCACAACATTAACTACTTGGAAATTCCAGGAATGCTGTTGTTAAGATAACTTCAAACCCATTATTTTAAATATGCTGTGGATCAATATAGTTTCACGCCTTTGGATTTCAGGCTGGAAAATGAGATGAAGAACTCAGTGATACATAAAAGTGTCTCTTTCTTTGAAGGTGGTATTTGTGGTTATTAAAACTCTGAGGGTTACATGAGTCTGATCTGTTCTAAGGCATATAATTCAAATAACCATTCTTCCAGCATCAGAGAAACACAAACACACAAACAAACCAGATTTTGCCCCAAACCAGCAAAAGACACTATCTTGAAATGGACAGTCTAATAATTGTTCTTCCAAGTTAAATAATTTAAACAATATTCTCAATGACCACAATTTTTGTTTGTTCACACAAATTAAAAAACTTATTGACTAATGCAATAGGTCCTTTAGACTGTGATGCTGTTCACTAATTCCTTTTGAACAAGATTCTCACACTAGCTGTTAATTGGCAATTAATAGTAGGCTATGTAATCTCTGTTCTGCTCTCTACAGATTTGTATTTGCTTAAAAATTTTGTAATTCAACATAGTTAATTCTTCACCATGGGTTTGTATATTCTCAATGTTCTTGTCAAAAATAACATCTAGCAGTTTCAAAAATGGATATGAGTTATGATGCATGTCTCTAGTTGACTGAGAACTGGGGAGAAGATTCTGGTGCCCACGATATGCAAACCAGACAAGCAGCAACCCTCGCAAAATGGTACCCTGGTGAGCTTCATTTATTTCTTCTCAGATGGGCACCATATTAAATTACTTAATATCAAGAAAATCAATCTCTCAGTAATTATTATTTCTTCCTGTAATCAGCGACAAAATCCTGGTAACTTAATTTAGACCTTTCTTTGTTTTAAGAAGGATTTAAAGTAAGATATGTTTTACAGATTTAAAAATATAGCAAAGTAAAATAAATAAAGGTGAGAAAACTGAGGTGAAAGAAAATGAGGAATACTTCATTTTAAAATGAAATATTAAAAGATGTTAGTATGTACTATACATTGCATGCCCTAAAACCTGTTTACTCAAGCTGAATCGAGGGGTAAATATTTTTAGAAAATTGATAGTTTGAAAAGCAAATATATATACATGGTATAAAGAAAAATCACATGCTTTTAAAAATGAAATTAAAGAGAGATTTCTTCTGTGGGTTGTTTTTGAGAATGAAACTCTAATGTGATAACATCATTACAATAAGTGCAGTGACAAGTTCTTTTCCACAGGTTTTTTTCTTATAATGTTTCTAGATATAGGCATGTGACATCCTTTCCAATTACATTTCAATAAAAACAATGCTGCAGCAAAATATAACCAGAGACATTGACATTAAGAACAATCTGACAGTAACCAGAAGGGAGGTGGGAGGGGATAAGGGGAGCAAGGGGTGAAGGGTTTCAGGAACACCTATAAAGGACACATGACAAAACCAAGAGGGGGTGGCAGCAGGGGAGGGAGGTGGGAATGGCTGGAGTGGTGGGGGGAGCGGTGGGAGGTAATGCAGACAACCATACTTAAACAACAACAAAATAATTTTTTAAACAGCTAGACCAAAAAAAATGCTGCAGTGGGGAGGACAACCATCTCTTAATAAGGATCTATGTTACTCTTTGATAGCCTAGTTTAATCATAGAATCTATGAGCAATTTTTAATAAAGACAGGATTATATAAAATTATTAATCTCCTCATATGTAATGTCATCAAAAGGAATTCATGTGACATTTACATGCTTTAAAGGCATGGAAAGTTCATGCTCGGGCATTATATAACACAGAGCAATGGACCAAATGTGTATAATTTGCTTTGTAGTTGGTGCCTGGGCTCAGAATCAGTCTACCTGCACTCTGGCTCCTGGAAGGCCCAGAATAGATGGTCCTGAGAAAAGGAGGGCTATTCTGAAAGTGATGCAGCGCAACTTCCCAGGGTTGATCAGAATAAAGCTGGTCAATGTTAAGTCACGGTTTAGTAACGGATATGGAGGGTTCAACTTTGAAACAGTATTTATCCTGAAAAGTACTCCACAGTAGCTTGCCATTGGTTATTTGCCTTCCTCTTCTGTAAGGCTGTTTGCCCCTTCTTTTAAGAGATAAAATGAAGCATGTTCAGCTGTTCTTCCCATCTCAGGAAATAACATATGCCTGCCTTTGCAAAATAAATTGATGAACTAAAAACCAAAGTAGACTTTTTCCTAATCTTTTCCTACATTATCCATTTTTTCTCTATCTCCCCAAAACAGCTCTTAGTTTTCTCATGAGTTTCTTTGTCTCTACTTCAATGTTTCACAATTATAATATAGCTTGCATTGAATTTTCTTATTCTTTTTGTCTTTTTCTGTTTATTTAAAAAAATATAAAGAAATAACCCTCATTTTTTTCTAGAATTAATGTTAAGTTTCTCTGATTTTCCTGTGTACATTTATGCCTTCCCAGAAAAGGAAATAGTTCATTCAGGAGACTTTATATGTATACACATATATATGTATATATATACACACATATATACATATATACATATATATAACTTCACCTTCACTATTTTGACAAATACATATATTTGTTAACAAATTTTTGAAACTTTTCAAAAATTTCCCAATGGTCCTTATTTCTGATGACTCTACCATTTTCTCAAAAATCATAACAATTTTAACATTGATTCTGACTTTTTTATATATTCAATAGTTATCAAAGAAGCTAATCCTATAGTCCAGCACTGTTGAGGCACCTGAGTGTGTCTCTCCTTTTTTTGGGAAGGGATAGATACATCAGTATCTTTTTAGCAGTTTGGTAGATTATGTCAGTCTCACTGTCCATGAGTTCTGTAGCACTTGCTATCAATCTCAAAGGCCTCTGCGCACTGTGTTTTAAATGACCTCCCTCACCAGAACAAGTGCAACAATATGCAGCCAACATGGCAGGCACACTTTGCTAATCTCAGGTCCCTCTGATGAGATGTCAATCAACACTCAGAGCTCTGGCTCCATAAGCGTGCTTTGTGCTTTCCTGTTTGCAACATATCACTAATCATTGTTTTCCTATCAAAGAAGAATCTGGGGGCCTATGTTTGTTTCTTTTCTTCCTGAATAGTCTGTTGTGAACAGAGATGACAGAGTTCTTCATAGCTTCACATCAGTTCCATCAGTCTAATCACGTTTTACCACTGACATTTTAAAGAAAAGGGTGTTGCTTCTGCTTAAAAACATTTAAAAAAGAAACTACAAATTCATATTTCTTATTCTGACTATAATCTTGGTTGATATCTCTTTCCTGTCTTCATTTTTTTGTCCCAAATGGGTAATTATGCTTAATTCTTCTGTTTCTCACAAGAAAAGTAGGGAAGAGAAATGGTTTGGAAGGACACGTATTAGACATACTCATTAGTACTGTTATTTATTTCAAATTCTATGGCTATGTATGTCTAATTTTTTACATTAAAATTTTGGGAAATAATTAAAGTTGTATGGTTTTGGAAGAAAACATAATTCTAGAGATCTAAAGATCTGCATATAATTCCTGGCTTTGCTACTTACTAAGCTAATTTATTAGCTCTTTTGAGTCTTAGTATTATTGTTTATAAAATGGAGATAATGATACATATCTCATTATGGAGACAGGAGAATAATGTGAGATTCTATATGTAAGCACCTACTCCAGACTCAGGCACACAAGGAGGCAATAAATTAAAAGAAGACATTCTTACTTCCTGTGGGTGATGGCATTGTTTTTCTTTGTTCTTCACTCCTCTCTCTGTACATTACTAGCAATTAGACTTTGGGTACCCTTTCCTGATTCTTGACCTTAGGCTTTTACCAATGGGATGAAAGCAGACATGATACAAACAGAGAATTCACTTACATGTTCTAGTGTTACTGAATTATGTCTTTAGGGCTTTTGTGATTACCAAGAAAAGATCCAGGAGAATTAGTCCATGGTCCAAGGAATAAAAAAAGGCATGTGGGACAGACTGGGATTCTCACTTCAATTTGAAACCTAGCCCAGCCATGCCCAGTCTTAAAGCAGCCAGTCTGTAGCTACGAAAATCCAGTGTGAATGCAATAATAATTGATGATTGTTGATTGTTATAAGACACGGAGTATCATGATGGTTTGTTATGCAATATTTTGGCAAAAGATAAGCATACAGAAATTGGTACCTAGAATTAAGGTACCATTATGCCAAACCCCCATTATATGTAGCACTGGCTTTCAGATTAGGTGGTGAATGACAATAAACTGTTATAAGAGGCTAGAAAAATAGGGAATCATTTCATGTAGTGGTAAATATTTGGTAAAAAATTTACCTGTGATAACTTGGAGACAGAAAATATGCCTAACAAACTCGTGAACTTAAGGAAGCAGGTTTCCAGCTAGAATATTAGAAGAATGAGCAGGCATCTGGTAGGTATATTTGCCAAAGTGCTATAAGAAATAGATAAGATTGGCAAAGAACTACTGGTTTGCAGATGGACTTGAAAGGACATCTAGTAAGCTCAGAAATGCTGGGTTTTGCTGGGCAGATAAATAAAATTTTCTCATTCTAGCCTCATTAGTTGGTAAAATATCATCAAATTAAGGTATAACCTGGGACAAAAATCAAATATCTATCATAATGCTTGGTACTTGAAGGCATTCAATATTTCAAGATCTCAGGACTGGTTTCATGCAGTGGGATATTATAAAGCAGTTATAATTAATTAACTAGATATTAAATGTATCAATATGGATAAAACTTTAAAACAATATGAGTGATAAAAACAAACTCTAAAAGGAGTTACAGACATGATGAGACTTATTAAACTTTTAAAACATACACTTAGTGTATGTTCTTTATGGACACACATACACATAAAAATGTAAGAAAGCATGCCTGGATATTAACACACAAACCTCAGAAGTAGTTAACCTGAATATGAAAAGGAGGGGAAAGAATAGAGCTTTGACTGTGTTTGTAACATTTTCTGCCTTCACAAAAAAGGCTATCTGAAAAACATAGCAAAAGGTTAGTTCTGTTAAATGTGGGTGGAGAGAATATGGTTAACATTTAAATTGGTTTACATAAGTAAAAGTAAAAATATTAAATGAAAAAAGTAAAGAGCATTGCTATTTGTACATAGTTTCAGAGTAGTCCTTCACAAATAATATTTGAATACTAAATTATGTATTTTGTCTCTTGGATCATCTTGCCTCTGTATATTGGTCTTACAGTTTTCACAGCCTGAGAAGATTATATAGGATTAGCATATTGTCTCTTGCAGTGTTTGTGTGTGAATGTAATGAAAGAGAACTCTATTTATCCATATATTTGACAGACTAGCCACCAAAGAGGAAATATAATCTTAATTATTTTACCAGTTATTTTTTAAGTATGTCTTGCCACTGCATACAATTAGTTATAACATACCCACTGATAGTATAACAGAACCTGGAGAAAAGTACAGGTCAAGCAGGGAATTTGAATGAAACACCTGAATGAAGGAAAAAGGAATGTGTCTGCCACACAAAGCTAGGAGACTTTGAAAACAAGCAGGTTGTGCTCACATCTTCCCTGCATACCGCATCTAGTCTCAACAAGCAGGCAGTACATACTTTCATAGGACTTTTCCATTGATTCATGAATAATCTCTATTTTCATCATACGCAACATTTTCTAAGAGAGACTCACGTGACTTGAACTGTTTTCATTAAGAGAGAAAATTGAAAGAGGAAGGAATCAGTTCATGGAAGAAGGGGAAGAGGGCAGGGATGGTACTACCAATAAACAGCTCAGGGAATGATTTACCCATTTTTGTAGTGATGATAAATAAATCCCAATGTTCACATAAATAGAACAAATTTTTAAAACAGGAAGAGCTAAATACAATTTCTAAAGACTTAAAAATGCAGACACTTTTTAAAGACATCATTTTCCTTGGGTGGATAATTGTTTTGGGATCCAGTGGAGATGCATGTTTACTATTACGCAATGGCTTTTATTTACCCAACACTGTGGCAAGTGTGTTCTGTGCATATTAGTTCATCTACACAATAACTTCAGGTGAGTTTTTTAATGTGAAAATTTATTGTCCAAGTCCCTATGCCTACAAGGTCAGATTGGGCAGCGAAGGCCTTGATAACACAAAATACTTACACACTAACCTGTAAAATTAATCCCCATTCAAATACTCTTCCCAGCTCACAAAATAGCAGCAGCATATAGTTACAATTATGAAATGTTTCATATTAGACAAAATACACTCATTTGCATAACTATTTCAAGATAAAGTCCTACTAAAACTTGTTTATTAGTTATTATGAACTTATATCCTTCTTTTAAAGCAATTCACTTTTTTCCATTTCTAATATTCTTTAATAATGAGCATCCCCTGTTTCAGTATTATCATAATTTTTAAATGACTAAACTGAGGGCAAATGGCAGTGTTTCTCAATTTATCTCCTATCCATAGAACACCACACCAAGAACCTGAACAAACCCAGGTCTAACTGAATTCCAAGTTCATGCTTCCAACATGCAGTCTAACTCTCTAAGAGAAAATAATAAGAGCCACCATATGAAGCACAAGGGCAGGGGGTCCTAAAGAGAGAGTGAAAAAATACAGTAAAAGACTTGGTGAATGTAAAATGAAAATCATGAGAGCTACTAACATACACAAGACCTTTGAAGCTGGGAACACCTGTTCACCATGGTAGCAAGAATTACTACAAGTATGCCGCTTTCTCCTAAAGGGACTGGAAAGCAACTTGAGAGATTGAGTTCTGATATTGTTCCAGCTCATCTTCACCCTTTGCCTCTGACCTATTTCTGTTGATGATACTGAGTCCATTAAAGTGTATTATTTTGGCTCAATAACCCATAAGTGTTTCCTAAAAAATACATGCCTAAGGGCATAGCATTCTACATTACCCCTTCAACTCAATACACCACTGCACTCTTCTAAGCTTGAGCAATAATAAATTGATTGGTATTGATCCATGCACTCAGGGTGCTCACAGATAAACAAGGCTCACTAAATTTTCCTATGCCTCTATCATTATGTAATCTAAAAAATCCATTGTGAAGAGGTGAAAAATAAGGTAAGCTACTGCAGATAAGGTACAGTTTGATGACATTTATTCTGAAAGTGCCATAGTGCTAAATAGTGAAAGATCCCTTTTTCAGTTCAGGACAAATCAAAAATGTCATTATCCTCCACAAAGGAATGCACAGGTTTACCTTCCATGTTGTTGTGATGAGAGCAACAGAGAATGCACAAAACAAAATCCAATAACGTTTGAAAATAAGTGAAATCATTCCCAGGTTACTTAAAAAAAAAAAACGTAAGAGCATATATTTGCAGGACATGTTAAAGGAAAACAAAGCTGCCTTAGAAATGGATAAAGATTGCACTGACAATGACCTTGGAGCATTTGCAGAAGCAGTGACAAAAACTCAGTCCCAAAACAAACACTGCTATTTCAGAAGAGTATTGGGTTCACAGAGGAGAATCAATTGGACCAGGACAAAAAAAAAATGTTCTAGATTAGAACAAAAATAATGTCATTGCTCTCACTGGCTGATGATGTCCACCAATTTCTCAATGAAGAAAAAATTCAGTTGAGGGCAGTCTACATTTAACAAAATAGATCATTGTATAGGGTTTTCATTTCAGAGTGAGACTTATTCAACTACAAATTAAATAATGGCCACAATTATTCTAGCACTTAGTATATGCTAAGCAGTTTTCTAAATGTTTTCTATACTTAATTTATTTATCACAATAATTCTTTGTTGTAGGCAATATTATTTTTCTGAGTTTCCAGTTGGGAAATTGGATCCACAGAAAGGTCAAGTAACAAGTTGGAGTCCACACAGGTAGGAGGTGGAGGAACCAAGTTTCAAAATCTGACTCCAGAACGCATCCCTTCACACTGTGCTGCCTGCCTTTTTAAAGAAAATCCTCAGGTTGGCTTACAATAATGACTCAGTTTCAAAGAATATTTATTGAGTACTATCAGCCACATACTGTACTGAACATATGGCTGTGCAGAAGAGTACTGCTGAGTACATGTTTACATGTCAACAGTAAATACAAAAGGTCTCAGAGACTAGGCTATAAATGTGACATCAGTGCAGGGGTTGAAGGAGAGTGGCCATTATAAACTGTTTGGCTACTTGCCCTGACTATCGCACTCACCTTGCTACCTCTATTAACAAAAATAAGGAAGCATTAAGCAATTAGCATTCTTTAAAAAATTCCATATATGTATTTTTTATCCTCACCCAAGGAATATTCATTGATTTGAGAGAGAGGAAAAGGGAGGGAGAGAGGGAGAGAAACATTGATGGAAGAGAGAAACATTGATTGGTTGCCTCTGATTTGCACCCTGATGGGGCACCAAACCTGCAACCTAGGCATGTGCCCTGAGTGGGAATCAAATCCACAGCCTTTTGGTTTATGGGACAATGCTCCATCCTACTGAGCCACATAGGCCAGAGCAAAACTAAAAAAAAAATAAAAATAAAAATAAATAAAAAAACATTCCACATTAACATGTCTATTTTCTTAAGTGTTTCATATTATAACAGTCCCCGTCCCTCCCTCCTTTGTTCTGTCTCCTTCCCTTTGTCCTGCCTTCCTTCCTACTTAAATTCAATTTATGTTTTTGAGCATACACTAGAACAGACACTTTCTGCTTATTTATTATAAACATGTGATACAATATGTTAAAGACAAAATAAGCTCCTAAATAGAAGATATCTTTAATCAGTCTAGAAATTTTCATATCATTCTTAGCTTCCCCTTACACATTTTATAGCTTCCTTTTTATAACTGAAGACCCACAGACAGTAAGAGGCACACCTGCATAAACACCAAGCTCCAGAGCTTCGAGCTGGTCTGCAGCCAGCACCAGGCATCCTATACTCTCCTCTTCCATCTCACTTGAGCCCCATCAGCACCTGAGGGAAAGCCTGAGACTGAAGAACTGAACCCTGAGGAACTTGGCACAGAGCAGCCAGCACTCCAAAACCTGGGCTGAATGAGGAAGAACCAAAAGTAATATTTGACAGTTTTCAGAAACTTTCCTTTTCCTTTCCTATGATTTAATATTCATCCTGTGGTGGCTGTGTTACATGTGAATACAGGCAAATCCACAGAAAAATATCTAGGAGAGATTAAAATGAATTGAATTTATTAAAGATATTAGGGAAGGAGTATAGAGACAATTGATGTGTGACATTTTTTAATGATATTGGATGACCTGATACCAGTGAACTGTTAAATTGTATGGATTTTTGTTTTGGGCCAATTTTTAAAATTTTTTGGAGATACGATTAAAATAAAAGTGACTTAAAAGGCCATTGATGCAGAGTGCACAGCTTTCTATAGGGAATGTTGTAATCTATATTTCATTAGTTCTACTTAGGCAGGATGTAATGGAGATTCTATTATTCTCATTTCATCTATGTATATTGTCTACTCCATCTCCAAAGAGAGAATGCTCTTAGGTAGAGGGAGTTACACTCAGGCCTTGCCTTAGAAAAGGCAAACAGAGCTTCACAGAACTATAGCTGTAGGATATTGAAGATATCCTTCTACATCTGCAAAGCCCTATCACACAGTTCTGACAACTCAGTGAAAGAAGTAAGGCGCTTGTTATTATTGTTATTATTTCTTCAAGACTTCCTCAAATGTCACCTCATCCACCTCCTCTCCTTGGCAACTCTTTATAAAACAGCAATCATCTTCTGTCTTGCCTTCCAGCCACTCCTATTTCCTTGCAAGTTAAGTTTGCACCAAAATGTTTAACTCTATCTGGCATATAATGTATTTATATGTTGTTAGTTGCATTCTACTAGAATGAGAAGAGTGACTATTTTGTTCACTGATCTATCCTCAAGTCTTGGAACAGTTCCTATCAGATTTAGTCAATATTGGTTGAATGAATAAGTGAATGAATATAAGGGCTCAGAAGAATGTAACTTGCTCAAGTTATAAAGCTAGTTGGCGTAGACTCTAGACTCAAACTTTGATCTTAGAAATCTATATCTTCTGCTCTTTCTGCAGAAATCCTAAATGCCCCTTTGAGACCTGGTGCCCCCAGAGAATAAAGCTATTTGAAAAGGTGTTCAGCACACAGTAAGTACTCAATAAATTTTGTTGCCTCTGAATCAGAATAACTGAGAATACTATGCATCATATAAGCGTTATGAATTTCCACTTGCCTGAAAGTCTTTGAAAGAACCCCAGTGGAAGAAGGAGAGGCAAACGGTTCCTAAGGAGCTCCAAGGTGAATAGGAAGAGGGGTTCAGCTACCACAAATAAATGATAATCTTTGAAGGAATCCATTGCAACTTCCATAAACATTTTCTTTACTGGGCGCACCCCAGCCCTATTCTCCCCACTAATCTTTGTAAGATAAAATGTACTTTTGTTGTTGTTGAAGTTAATGCACATTTTTTGTAGAAATTTGAAATTTCACAGAAAAATACACAGAAGAAAACCTAAATCTCCTGTATGCAATTTCTCTGTTCAGGATAATAACTGTGACATACCAATGAATGTATTTTCATTTCTACCATATATATCTATATAATGCATTATAGTTAAGATTTTAATGTACACACTGCTTCATACCTGATTTTTAAAAACTTCATAATGAATCATTACCATTTTCCATTTCACTGAATATTCTTACAGCATGAGTTTAAATAACTACATATAAATTTTTCTTTACGAATGCAATATATTTTATTTAACCACTCCATATTTGTAGATATTTTATTGTCCCCAGTTATTTGCTACTATAAAGAAAGCCATGAAAATATAATATAAATTAACTTCTCTGATTATTTTCTTAGAATAAAACCCTTAGTGTGGAATTGCTGGTTACAGAGCAGAGATACTTTAAGGTTTTGAGGTATGCTGTGGACCTTACATCTGGGAAAGTTGTATTAGATTAAGCTTTCTCAACAATGTATTTCTCTGAACTTTTACCAATATTTTATGATTAAAAATATATTTTTAATTTGATAAGCAAAAATAATTTCTCATTTTTATAACTTTATCTTATGACAAAAATAATGTTTGTTACAGAAAACATAAAAAACCCAGCCATGAAAGAGAATAATATAAAAATTACCCATATTCTAATACACATAAACAAGTACTGTTAGTGCTTTGGCATGAATACTTTCAGCTTTGGTTCTTCTTATTATGTATGAATGGCTATAGCTATATATCTAAATGCAATCAAAATTTTAAAGTGAAATGGCATCTATATGATTTAAACTAATAATACAATGAACATTTTCCCCTTATTAGTTATCCATCTACAAAAACATTTTAATGGCTGCTTAGTGTTCCCACATACAAAAGAATTTATGTTGCCAAATTATTACTGGCTATGAAGATTAATTTCAATTATGCCATTTAAAGCTTATTTAATATCAATAAATGGGTTTTTCATATATTTATTGACCATGGGTAGTTCTTTAGTGACTGATCTCACTTATATTTTTTTCAAAAGATATGACAATTGTATTTTTCCAAGTATTGGATTGTTGGAGATTTCTAAAGCAGACAAGATAAGCCATAGGTCAAGGGGGCATTTCCCACTTCAACATGCAGAAGAGAACATCATAGTAGTCACCCCAGTTCAGAGAGTTTCATTTAAGCCTAATGAGTCATCTAAGCCTGTTGTTCGAAAACAGGAAATCTCAGTTTCCATTCCAATTTTGACGTCACCTGCTTAAGTAGTCTAAGGCAGCATTTGGTTCTACAGACTGCATTCTGCCCAATGGATGTGATATTTACTGAACTGCTTTGCCAGGATTTGTAAGGATGCATACCACCAATTTAGCAGTTCTAAAAATACTGACTAAGGTGAATGAGTCTCCCTTTTTCTCAGTGTATTACCAGGCATCAACTTAAACAATAATAAGAATGTGAAGATGAAAACTGTATGGATACCCAATTGATTCAGAGAGACTAGACTATCATCCCTAGTAACCTAACTATCTGACTTTGCAAAACAGAAAAGCTGGTAGTCCTGTAATGTTACATTTCTCAGAGTGCAGGACCATGAGTTTATCTAGTCACAGCAGCTACACACTTTCCTCTCGTGATCCCTTAGCTAATCTATTCTTGGGTACCTTTGACTTTAATTCTTTGCATGGCCTGGAGGCAATTCCCATTTTTTTCCCCTCAACTGTAACCTCTTTGGTTTTACTCATCTTTCACATTTCCAGACCTCTAAAATCTTCCTGAATCTTCTCTAGTGTCCTACTAGGCCCTTCTCCATCTGCAGACAATGTGAACTTTCAAATATGAAAACCTTACACTTATCATGGGAAGTTCTTATTATGATCCTAATTCTCCAAACTCATCTCACGTTGTTTTACCCCTCAGCCCGCCCCTGCTATGCTGGCCCACCAGAGGGCTTGCTCACATACTGTTTCCTCTGCTGGGACAGATCAGAGTCACCACTGTCGTCCTCCTGCAGCCCCATCTTCATGAGTTACATCCTATTCATTAGACCTAAATTCAAACATTATTTTCTCAATAAACAAACACATCCTTGACATCCTAGTGTGGGTAACATTCTCCCATTAGGTATTCTTGTAGCCTCAGGAACTTCTTCTGGTAGAGCTATAATTACACTTAAATTTATTTATGTTTCTACTACCAAATTATATACCCCCTTAGTGCAGATGCATTATTAAACCACTAGTGCAATTTCATAAATGTATGGCCAGCCCCTAGCACAGTGCCAGAAACACGTGAGGAAATCACAATTTAAATATAAAATGAAACAATGAAAGAGCAATTGTATTTTTTTCTTCATTTCTCTGACATTTTGTTGTTAGGATACAGAAACAAACAGTTGGTCACAAAAAGAAACTAGTTTTTGGGTGGTAAGTACCAATAGAGTATACAGATACTGAATTATGTTTACACCAGAAATTTATATAATGTTATTAATCAATGTTATCCTAATAATTTAATTTAGAAAAGAAAAAAGAATGAATTAGTAATACATCTTTTCCTCCCTTACTTACACCACGTTTTCTAATATAGGTGACCCAAATTGTACTGCTGGTGACTATTTTGGTTTCAATTTGACCATCAGCTGTGAAGTGAGAAAACAAATGATATTCTGGGGATTTTGTTTTATTATTCTATTTTATTTTTATTATTGTTCTATTACAGTTGTACCAATTTTCCCCCATTGTTCTCCCCTATTCCATATTCTGAGGATTTTAAAGACAGTAACTTATTTTCTTTTTCTTGCTCAGAATCATGGAACATTTTTTAATACCTGAAATATTGTTTTTCTTTTTCTTTTTTTTTAAATCCTCATTCGAAGATAGTTTTTTCACTGCTTTTTCTTAGAGAGAGCAGAAGGGGGACAGAGGGAAACATCGATGTGAGAGAAAAACGTCAACTAGCTGCCTTCTTGTAGGCAACTTGGCTGGGGACCCAGCCCTCAACCTCAGCATGTGTCCTGATCCAGAGTCAAATCTGAGACCTCTTGGTCTACAGGATGATGCTCCAACCAACTGAACACATTGCCAGGGGCTACCTGAAACATTCTTAAAGGATAGAGTTAATAAGCTACTATACGACGGAGGCATCAACAATGATACGTGAGATGTACCTAAGGGGCAGTGGTCAGCAGCAGACAGGAAGCTGAAGGAAGAACAGTCCCTACATGGATGCATTTTTAAGGTAGTCAACCACATCCAGTAGGGTCTGAAATATTCAGCACTTCAAATAAATTGCTTTATCAAAGATGATTTGTCATGTACAGTTTTTATCCCCAAAATTAATAGAGAAAAAAAGGCCATGTTAATTAAGTAAAAAATTCACTTTAGTTCCTTCTGAAAATGGAAAAATTTAGTTTGTTTACAATGATTAAGCAGCTTACTTTCTCACAGCACCATGAGGTGTATCAAAATAAAGAGGCTGGTGCATTTAAGAAAGCAGTGTCTTACCCATAAATGTCACTGAAAATCGATTTTTTAAGCTTGAAATATACAATAATCCCTAACGTAGTAGACATTTAAATAGGGCAGCTTTGATGCAGTGAGGTGATAATTAGTAAAAGATCATTTTCTCAGTTTCATCATAAAACACTTACTGCAAGATTTCTCTCTAAAATCTAATAGTGTGGGACCTACAACAAAAGTCTCTTTTATCAAGGACTGAGAAATTTAGGACAACAGGAGAAAGATATTCAGAATTTTCTGTGTCAGGAAGAAGGAGGCTGCTGTGATTCCCCAAGTCAGCTGAATTTAAAATCCCACTAAGGATCTAGTGTAAGACAATACATAATTTTGGACTTATTTGTGTATAATTGTTCTATTTGCTTTTATTTATAATATCCTAATTTAAAATATTGTAAATAATTTTAATATAGCTTAATACATGTATTACTGGAGTTAAAAATGGTGCTGTGGTCAGCAGGGAGGGTACAGTATCAATACATTATATTTTTGTATGAAAATGAGTCTACAGAACACCAGTGACATACCCAGTGTTTCCTTATAAAGTAGAATTATTCTTTCTCACTTTATTAGCAAACTTGCTGGAGTAAAATGAAATAGTTGGTGGAAGAGAGATTAATGATGCTCTAAGCTTTGAAGTAACTTTCTAATGCCACTCAAATCTTCCCTTAAACTTTTGTGTTTCTTCAGAAAAGGTACGTCTCATTATAAACTGTGTGATCATTTGCTCTGATTATCATATTTTCCCTTGGAAATTATGTGAGATATGACATTTTTTCCCTTCAAATGATACTTCCTTTTTCATGTTTAATGCAGAGTTTTATCTGTACCATGGTTTGCTTTGATCAATAAAAAAGACAAAGTTCTGGAAGCAATGATGAAAACATCTCACTAAAAGCTCTATCACACAAAAAGTCTCTGCCTGCCTTCCCTTATCCTTACATAGAAAAGCCATGATTCCCAACTCAAGTTACAGATTCAATACAATCCCAATCAAAATCCCAGCAAGTAATTTCGTGGATATCTACAAACCAAGTTTATATGGGAGGAAGACGACCCAGAATAGCCAACACGATACTAAGGGCGAACAGCCATGTCTGAAGACTGAAACTAGCTGACTGCAGGACTGACTACAAAGCCACAGTAATCAAGATAGTGCAATATTGGTGAAAGTACGGATAAATAAATCAGTGAAACAAATAGAGAGTGCAGAAACAGACCTCCATGAACACTGTCAACTGACTTTTGACACAGGAACAAAGACAATGCAATGGAGCCAGGACAGTCTCCTCAACAAATGGTGCTGGAACAACTGGACACACACACAAAAAATGTATCTACACAGAGACATTACACCCATCACAAAAATCAACTCCAATGGATCATATACCCCCATGTAAAATAAAACTTCTAGAAGATAACATAGGAAAAAACCTAGATGACCTTGGGTATCATACCTTTTTAGATGTTATACAATACAAAAGGCACAATCCGTGAAAGAAAAATTGATAAGCTGAACTTCATTGAAATTAAAAATTTCTGCTCTACAAAAGATAATGTGAAGAAAATGAGAAGACAAGCCACAGATGGGAGAAAATACTTTCAGAAGACATACTCACAAAGAACAGTTATCCAAAAGGACTCTTGAAATTTAACAGTAAGAAATTCAACTGTAATCCGATAAAAAATGAGCCAAAGACCTTAACAAACACCTCACTAAAAACATACAGAAAATGAACACATGAAATGACGCTCATATCATGTTACCAGAGACGTGAAAATTAAAGCAACGATGACATACCACTGCACGCGTATT
Organism: Anoura caudifer; assembly: GCA_004027475.1. NCBI lineage: Eukaryota > Metazoa > Chordata > Mammalia > Chiroptera > Phyllostomidae > Anoura > Anoura caudifer. The sequence continues at coordinate 53,417 of PVKU01004286.1, read as the reverse complement.
GGAACAGCAGACATCTGGAATGCCAACAGCACAACACGCCGGCCCCACCGCAACAGCAGGAGCTCTCACACTCTGCTGCTGGGACTGTAAAATGGTCGTAATTTTTGAAGACCATGTGCCAGTTTATTATGAATCTAAATATACTCTTTTCATGTGGTACAGCAATTATGCCAAAATTTCACAGAAAATGCCAAACTTCAGTATTAAATACCTCAGAACCCAGGTATTTTCAACATTGTTGCATTCATACTGTGAGAATAATTCTTTAAAAGTTCTCAACCGCAGGCATTTGGCAACGTCTGGAGACGGTTTTGTTCATCACACTTGGGGAGGGGGGGCTATTGGCATCTTGTGGGTAGAAGCCAAAGATGCTGCCAAATACTCTACCGTGCGCACACAGCAGAGAACTGTCCAGCCCCTAACGTCAACAGTCCTGAAGTTGAAACATCTTTCTTTAATATAAAGCAGGTTAAAGGGAAGGTTCAAATAGAAGAGGTTGCTACATATAACACTGGGCACATTGTTATATAGTAAATGAGTTTTGATGTAATGGAATATCAAAGTTTGTTTCCAAGTTTCCATTCAGTCACCTATTTATCTAACATATTTTTTGAGCACGTGTTAAATGCCAAGAACTATATGAATTTTTAGGGATACAAACTTGAACAGAAAATAACAGAATACAATTTTGCTTTCACAGAACTTACATCCTACTTGAGAAATATCAAAAGCAAAACAATAAATAAAAAATATAGACTATAATGAATAGCACAAAGAACAGAAACAAAAGGGGCTCTTATGGAATGTTGAGAAGAATTAACTAAAATGACTAAAATGTGCTCACCATGTCATAATATTACTGCAATGTTTGGGTAAAATAAATACATTCTTCTGTGCTATAAAAACCACCCTAACTGTATTCAAACTTTATCCACCACTTACCAGTGATCTTGCTGAGGAAGAAAGACTGACTTGAGCATCCATTTCCTAAATCCTTTTATAAATGATTGCCAGGATGCAAAAATAAAAGGACTTTTCAAGCCTTGCCTAATTTGAATACATTGCCCGGGGAATGTTTAAAAAAAAAGTTTTGTGGGAGTTGCTAACAGAGTTGAACAAGTATAGTATATTATGTGTGTCTTGCATGAAAAGCATATTGATTGAAACTACATCATAAAGGAGAAACAACAAAAGTTCTTTAAGTGAGTTGCTCAGCAGAGAAATGCCTGAACTATGAATATACTTCACACATGTGTAATCTAAAATGTCCTGGGGGTTGAGGGGTTTTTGCCTTCCCAAGGGAGGTAAGTGCGTTCTCTGAGGCACTTCAATGCAAAGCTTATTCTCTACCAAAATTTGAACATGCTGTGCCTTCTAGATCTTGATAGATTCAGGCCCCATCTCTTCTCTCCTGGCCTGGGGTTACACCCTGGCCTTTCTACTATCCCTGCCCCTTTCTTGCTCTTCTGAAACCCATTCTCCACGTAGTTACCACACTAAAATTTTTAACCTAAATTGGATCATCTCACTCCCCTTCTTAACTCTTCAGTACATTTTCCCATTACATGGTAGGAAAATACCCTTAATGTGCTTAACAAGGGCCTAGATGATTTGGCCCCTGCCTCTGCTCCTGTCACTGGAGTGCTCTGCTTCATTCATATGGTTTGCTTTCTGTGCCTATAACACACACTCTGAGCTGTTTTCCACCCCAGAGACTTTGCATCTGATGTTTCCTTTCACCATCTGAATCTTAAATCTGACACCCCATTTCCTAAATCTTTATTTCAGTACACGGTTTCTTTGTTCTCTTTACAAAACTTAACACAATTTATATATTTATCTTCTATGTTCCCGAATAAGATGTTAGCTTCATGAGACAAAAATCATGCCACCTTATCCTCAGTTTTAGTCCCAGCATCTGAGAGGTTGTTGGGTATAGCATGAGAGTGAAATGTGTAGGAACTGAATGGAGAAATAGTGTAAAATGAATTCATTGTGTCTAAAATGATATTATCCTTGCAGACCACAATTTGCAAAACATCTAACATTACAGAAAAGAATTTATTGAGGGCATATTATAAAATAGTATAAATAAATAGTAGAGTCCTTTTTACCTACACTTGAATTTTACATGTAGGAATTGTGATAAATATAATACAAAACTAAAATTTAATACATCCATTTAAGGCAATTAACACGTGCCTCTAGGGAAAAAAATGTTTTCTTTCAATAAAGTCATGAAGTGCAGTGTTATTACATCATTGTCACCAAAGTGTGGTTATTAATATAACATCAATTATGAGAGGTCACCTGTGTAAATAAATCCAATGAAAGTTTCCATTCAATAATCAAGGATTTTCTTGTAAGGCAAAGAGGATTCTGCTCTATGGACCTGTACGTACCAGGATAATTTTCTGGCACTACCTACAGATTTCTTTTTTCCCAGAGAAGACGTACAGTAAAGTGGAGAAAGGACTGAAAGTTCAAGAGGAGCTGAGCTCTGTTTCCAGCACCCCCACCCTATTGGTACGGTAGAGCTCTTGGGCAGGCTGCCCAGCACTGCTAGGCCCCAGTATCCTCATTTGTGAAATAAAATGTTTGCCTTTGTATGTTTTAATACTTACGGCAGCACCCTATCCTAAACATCTCTCCAGAGTAAGATAGCTTATCGCTTCCTCTCTTTAACTCCTCCTCTTTCTCTTACTGTTAGTGGTATGACACACCCTTTAAACCTGTGTTGCCCTATATGCTGACCACTATCCATATATGGCTATTGTAAACATGAAACGTAACTGGTTGAATTCAGGTATGCTTTGAGTGTAAAATACACATAGATTTTGGAAGACAATACAAAAAGAAAATGTAAAACATCTCAATGATTTTTATGTTTATTACATGTTGAAATTATATTTTGGATATACTGAATCAAGTAAAATAGAATAATAAATTTAATTTTACTTGTTTATTTCATTCTTTTAAATTAGGCTCCTCAAAATTTTAAATTCCTAAAAAAAAATTAAATTCCTGATGTGGCCTGCATTTTTGACCTGCACTATATTTCTATTGAATAGCCCAATTTAGATAGTTTTTTTCAGTTTGCATGTGTGTTTGCCTTGTGAAATGTTGTAAAATATTATCACTAAAATTTATTTAAACTTGAATATACAATTTTCTATGTCTATGCTCATATAACCAAAATGGGATTATTATTTAGGTCACCAATAAATGCTATAAAAGTCCAGCAATAAAATTCAAACCCCTGATGGATACCATTCATATTACTATTTTCAAATAATAATTTCAAGTGTCAAAAATCTCAAGGAGTTACTATATATCAGCATAATGAGGAGCTGCAGAGGAACATCAAATTACAGCTTGGCCAGGATGTAAACATGCATACGCACACACTCCCCGCCTACAACTACACACTTTGGGATGAAATACTCATGCTGCAGGGTCTCAGTTGCTATACAAAGGTGATAATAGAGGGGTGTTAGGAGGAATTAAAAGAAGCCACCATAATTCTGGCATGATTAAATATGAGTAGTTAGAATGAGATATAACTGTAGAATGTGAGAATAGCCCCATATTTGGGCCTAATGAATTCAAACTCTCAACAGCTTAAGATCTTACATTCATTCATTAATTGGACAATATACAGCTAAACTTTTATCTCATTTAAAAAATAAAACAAATGAGTTTCTAAAATAAAAAAGATGAACTGAAATCAAATTCATGTTTCAAAAAGTCATAAAGTTTTTACTTTTTTGCTTTATAGTGTGGCTGCATAATAAGAAGGATCCTTGGAATATATTAAATTTTAACATATCCATCCCTAAGGATAACTTAAAATCATTCTCCATGTAAAAATGAAGAGTAAGAAGTACATTTCATAATTTCCCAAGTATCATCAGTTGTCATAATACCACCATCCTTAATAATTATGAATCCACAAGTCTTCAGATATCTTTAGTGATATTTTAATCGCAAAATTTGTTTGTTTTATTCCATGTTATATCCAAATTAATGTAGGTTCAACTAATAGACTATTCTGAAAGTTAAATTTTATTTCTTAAGATACTAAAACACTTGTTGAAAAACCATTCCAGATGGAAATTACCAAGGTATTTATGATAACAGCTATAGTAAACAATCCACTTCTTTACATATATAATACTCGCATTAAGAAAACATTTATTTAATGACTCCCATACATCAGTGTCTACACAGAAAAAAATAGTTACTGCCAAAGGGAGCATAAAGTTTATATTTTCAAAGAGATCCCTGTAAAATACCTTATAAGATCTTTGTGGTGTGACTGGATACAGGACCAAAACATAGACAAAACCGGGGAATCAGTAATATTTTTCTTCACACTTTCCTCCCCTCCCCTCTCAGCAGTTCCTACATCCACTCTTTTGAATCCTATGGTGCCACTTTGCCCTCTTCCAATAAGGCCTCAGTTTTCTTAAGTAATTTCTCCTTAATTTCTTAACTCATATTATTCTCAGTCAATATTGTTAACTATGTGCTAAACAATAGGATCATATTGATGATCCCTTGTATGTGATAAATCACTTCTGTCTTGCCATTATCAAGATTTTCTTTGTCTTTCAATAATTTAATTATAATCTGTTTTAATGTGGATCTCTTTGAGTTCATCTTTATTCATTGAGCTTCTTAGATATTTATATGCATGCCTTTGATCAAATTTGAGAAGTTTTCAGCCATTATTTCTTCAAATAGTCTCTCTGTCCTTTCTCTCATCTCCTTCTAGAACTCCAACATTGCATATGTTGGTCCCCTTGATGGAGTCCCATAGGTCCTTAAGCTCTGTTCATTATTCTTTAACCTTTCTGTCCTGTTCCTCATACTCCTCAGTAATTGTCATTGCCTAATTTTTAAGTTCACTGATTATTTCTTCTGCCTGCTTAAATCTGCCTTTGAGTCCCTCTAGTAAAGTTTGTATTTCAATTATTTTATTGTTAATCTCCAAAATTTATTTTTGTCTTTTATGTACATATTTTATCTCTTAATTTGACATTTCTATTTTGTCCATATATTGTCTTTTTTGCTTTCTCCATATCTTCCTTTGGTTCTTTGCATATGTTTAAGGCAGTTTGTCTAGTAAATCTGCCATTAGGTCTTTTTCAGCAACAGCATTTGTTGATTTGTTTTTCCCTTTAAATTGGGCCATACTTTTCTGTTTTGGGGGAGTCAGATGTGCTACCGTTACACCATGAGGTCACTTTTTCTTTCTTTCTTTCTTTCTTTTTTAATGTCTCGTGATTTCATTGCTGTTGTTGAAAATTGGACATTAGAATCCAATAATGTGGTAACTCTGGAAAAGAGATGCTCTCCATTCCCAGGTTTGCTGATTTTTGGTTGTTGTTACATTTAATTTTTAATTATTTATTTATTGTAGACTGTCTCTGTGCCAATGATCAGCCTGGTGTGTAAACTTAAGGTCTTCTCACATCTTTCCTGACCTCTCATTTCTCCTTGGGCATACAAGGTCACTTTTCAATTTTCCCCTATATGTATTTGCTTTTCAATGTTGTAGTCATTAATTTCTAGCTCCCAAAAGAGAAATGAGAAAAATAAAGGGGTGGGGTGATGATGGTGAAGACAAAAGGGTGCAGGTTCTTTAAATCCCCTGGAAGTCACTTTACCGGAGGGCTTGCAGCAGTGGTGAAAGATAATACAACAATGGATGCCTGTCTATTTGTCTGTACTTTTGTGATCAAAGGCAAAAGCAGCAATCAAAGCACAGATCTCCGATATTTGGAGGGCAAGGACATTTTGTCTACCCCTAGCTCCAACAAGCTCTGTGCATACTGATCCTAAACCATGTTCACAACTAGCTTAACACAGAGAATAGGTAGCTGCTGCTGTGCAAGAGCTGAAATTGACCAAAATTAACTTCAACTTACTGTCCAAGTCTTCCCCAGGAAGTTGCAAGCCTTCTGTAGAATCCAGAGATCCAGAATTAGTTACATCAGCCAGATTTTGCCAATGCAATTTTTGTCTAGGTGGGAAGACAGATTCCTGGTGTTTCCTATTCCACCATCTTCCAAGATTATAATAATTTTTAACTAAAAGAAAAGTGAGATCAGTTCTCTGATAGAAATAGTCATATTATGAGTATGTATGCTATGCCCTGGTATTCAGGAAGGATCAAGAGGTTGGGAAAGTGTCAGTTCTTAGTGGTAAACCAGATCAAGGCATCATTTATGCTATATTTGAGATAATTATCACTGGGTCAACCCTAACATTTTGCTGATTGTTTTAGAAATACCAAGCAAACTGAGCCCATCATATCATGATGCCTATCCCTATATTATCAGGCCCCTTAGGAAATGAATATAGTTTATATATCATATAATTCACATGTTACACCTGTCTTTGAAATGTTTCTTTTTGAATTACTTCATTCTCTCTGAAACTATCCTGTGAGGTTTGTTTTCATTTTCCCCTCTTCTGTTTTCCACTTCTTTCATAGCCCTTATTTGTATCTCTCTACCAAACCCAATTATGTGAGAGAAACTTTCCACTACACTCCCAGAAGTGTTTTTACATAAAACAATAATGAAAAAAAAATGATTTTCTAATTCAGCAGATTTTTGCACATGCAAGAAAATGCTACACATTGAAATGCAGTAAGAAAATAAAGCCATCAATCTCAACCTAGGTAAAGATTGGTTTGGCTCTTTAAATAAACTTTGCCACTTCGCCTCATGCCTACTGTATAACTATAACCACCACCTTATTTTTTTTACACCTAAGTGTTTTATGTTACCCCTTTCTTGGCACAAAATTAACTGGGCACAAAATAAACAATGTACCCACTGTAGCCAAGAGATACTCATTTCTAGTGAGATCTTCTTATATCGAGTGTCTGAATGGAAAGGAGCTTCCCATTGCCTGATGTACTCCATCAACCTGAAAAAGAGATTATGTTTTTGTTGTGTTTAGGTTACTAGTTTAATATATACCAGTTGTTTAATAAGGGGGAAATTTCCATGTTCTGCAAAGTTTATTCAATATGTGAGGCATATTATTTGTTCCAGCCACATATTTTAGAGAGAATGGGCCACCATTACTTTTTGATGAGCTCTTGGTGTTTTTATTCTTGTACTCAGAAGAGATGGATATTGTTTTAGTTAGTAGCCTAAAATAGAAAATAAGATTCCTTTCTTTACACACTGATTAAAGAACCAAGTCAATGGCTATTAAATCTAAGGCAGAGCTGGCAGATAGATATTACTTCTCAATCAAACTCTGACCAGTTTTTTGGGTGGCTGTCTGGAATGCCATATTAAGAATGATTCAAAGATATTTATTAAGCTAATGGGAAGGAGTGCTTGGACGGAGTAGGCAAGTCTTTCTTGGGAAGGATCATAGGTTAGATTGTATAGGTTAAGGTGAAGGGTTTTCAAATTTGTTTTTGCTTCTACCATGACAACATAAGTTCATTGTGTTGTTGTGGATAAAGATTCTGGTTGATTGAGGAATGATAGTACTACTAGCTAACATTTACTTAATATTTCCTACATTCCAGATCCCGTACTAAGTATCTCAAATCATGCATCTCATTTAATGTTCCAAATAATCCTTTGATATAGTTATGTTTTGACTTCTAACCAATTCTCGGGACTCTAGCTGCAAGGCTGTCCCTCTCTCTTCTGTGAAGAAATGTCAGAGTGCAAGAGTATTATAGAGACAATCTTGAACATGCTGAATTTTACAAAAAGTAAATTTTTCTGAAGCTTTAATATTTTAACTAATGACCTATGGCATGTTTCATACTAATTATGACACACGAGCTAGTTAAGCCTCAAGTTTTGCATTCCAGTGTTACACTTTGCCATTCTGGTTTTCCAGACTCACCTCCTAGTTCTGAAAAGAATGCTATAGAAATGTGTGTGTTTTGATAAAAATGAAAGGTAATGATTGGTAGAAGTAGCATTACCTCTCCCCCAACAGTGCTAGCCAGTCAGTTAAAATGCAGATCCTGCAGGTTAGTGATACTTCATGGGAAGAGCATTATAAACTCTTTCATATCAATTCTTTTAATTTTGCAGATGTAAAATCTAAGATCAGTGGTTTTCACTTACATTTGAATACTCTATAACTTTTTCCCCATATACATTTCTAAGAATTATGGCAAACTGTTGAAAAAAGTAAGGGTGCTTGTATTAAATTTTAAATAAAAATATATTTAGATCAACTTAATAGTACATTAAAAATTTTGATAAAAGGTGCAGTGAACTTCTAGCAGTAAAATTGGGTCTTCTATAAAGTATAGTCTACTGGAGGATAAGCATGGCACATGGTAGATACTCTGTGTTTATTTTAATTTTATAAAGAAGAAACAAAAGAAAGGGTGAGAGAGTAAGAGAGAGGGAGAGAAGGAGGAGGAGGAGGAAAAAGAGGGAGGGAGGGAAGAAGAAAAGATTGAAGGAAGCTTTCTCATTCAAAACAAATTAAAATCTCATTTACATTAAATAGTCATTTTCTAAACATTTGCATCCTTGAGCTATCAGTTCACTGTCTTGCAATCACACATTAAGCATTGCCTTAAGAGAGAAGTGTCCTTCCCTTTTTAAAAGGGAAAAAATCTAAATTAACATGGAAAATACACATGATAGTAATTGGTACAAAAGTGTGGCAATAGTATGGAAATTTGTAGCAATGTCTGAAAAATACCTGATCTAATTTTTGAGCTTACAATCAGGAAGAACATATTATAAAATGAAAATCCATATTTGATTTATTTAACTTCTGAATCTACTTTGAAAGCATTCTTTAATGTATAGAATTAATATGTGCTGTATATGTTTATCAAAATATTTTTGACAATTGATGTCTGCAAACTGAAGTCCTCAAAAGAAAAAGAACAAAGTAAAACAAAATGTAAAATTTTGTCTCAAATTTCAGTGCCCTTTACTTTTGCTGTGAAGGATAGGGTTCCTCCGTTAAATTTAACAACAACATCTTGTCACGTTGGCTTCCCTGAAGCACACTCAACCTCCACCCTGACCAACCCAATATGTTTCTGGCTATATCCAAAGACGAATTATTAGGCTCAAAAGAGAGGATCAAAGGCGAAAATAGCTTGATACTGGGAACCAAAAGAAATGAAAACTTTACACACCTTTAACTAATGGATTAGCCAGAGGTACAGAAGGTATTAACAGAAATAAGATTCACTACCTTGTTAGTTTTCAGATTGTCCCCCAACTGGCCATTATCATGATTACATGATTTAAAAAACTTGTTCAAATATTAAATTTAAAATTTGCTTTCCTCAGTCAAACTTACCAATGCTATAATGATGTCCTATCCTTTGGCTTTTTTTTTTCATTACAAGGTTAATAGAATTTATGGGATATTAATAAAAGTTGTATTTCAACATTTATCAAAATTCAAGCTAGAAGAAATATTTTATGTTCTCCAATGAAATCTTTCCTTTTTTTTAAGATGAGGAAATGAGGCTCTGCAGTCATTTATTGTTCAGATTTTAAGTGGCAAAGTTAGGACTAAAATACAGATCCTCTGATCCCTACTAAACCCCAATTTTATTGGTTATCAAAAATAATCCACATTGATGCAAATGCCCACAGAACTTCACTATGCAGAGCTAAAAGGAGGTGGTAAAGTTTAAAGAACTTCTACCTATCATAGGCCGATGCCTCCAAGGACCAAGGCAATTTATTTTATAAAGTCATCTTCCTCTGAAAGCTTCCCCTTGCAGGTAATTTATGTCAAAGAATATCATGTGATATCTTTTAGAGAAGAGACAACTTCTCATACTTCTCCATTTTAAGTCAGTTAAATTTGTTAGAAATTTCATGTGTCTGATGAAGAGGTTAAGTATTCAAGGTACAAAGACTTCAGTAATCACTGCCTTTATACTCCCTCCCAAGGATATTACAAACTTTACATCAAGAACAAAATATAATGCTAAAGTTTTTAAACCTCAGAAATGAAATAAATTTTTTTATTTTAACCCATTACTAATGTAAAACAGTCTCAGATATAAAAGTGGAGAGTCATCACTTTGAAAAATGCTTACACCTGCATATTTTTTATAACCATACACTTTGAAGAATCAAATGTTCATGTTGAATATGAGTTTATGATACTCCTTCAGCCAATAGACATAAATTGAATGCACACTGTGTGCCAGACACTGTGCTACATGAGAAGGTTTTCAGACTTGAAAAGTCACAGTGAGGTGGAAGAGATAATAGCAAACCTATATGACAAGTGTTACCAAACAGATGTTCACCAGATTCTATGGGAATTCACAAGAGGAAGCTACTAATTTCCATCCCATCTGCCAAGCTGGTCAGAGAATACAGAAGGGAAATGTGGAAAGGCAATGTGAAATGATACATGTTTTACTTTCTCTTAAACAGACAAACACAAACTATTATATTAAAGGACAGCACAAGAAATTTAGCAAGCAGGAAATCACCAATATAGGATTAAAAAGCAAAAGGGGACATTAGTGGATAGTCCATTTATGTGCATGCATAACATTAAGTGGGGGATTGATGGAGAAAAGCAACACTGCCTGTTGGCTGGGCTGAAACCATTTCCAATATAAAGATAATGATGCCAGAAACCCCTTATTAATGCAGTTACTGGCATACAGGCTTGTTTTCTCTCTTTTCCTTGCATAGCTAGGTTTTATTCATTGTTCAGCCCCTACCACCACCTCCACTATATCATTGTTTTCTCTATAGGTACCTATTCATTTCCTTCACAGCACTTCCTGTCTCCTTCATTATAACTTAGCTTCTCGAGACTTGTTTCACAGCAAGCACTATACCTGGCATATGTCATCGTGCATACATCCATTCATGAATTAATACAGAAGGAGGGGAAGATGGAGGAGAAAAAAGGGAAAGGAGGCCAAGAGTTTTAGGCTATCAATTCTGAGAGATCAATGCAACTATATTTTTTTTACCTGTTAACATGTTGCTTCCTTAGATTACTAGTTATCAGATATATGTACTTCTAAAAATAAGAACTTTTAAATACAGGGTGAGGAAAAAGCAGGTTTACAGTTATATGTGAATCACTAGGTTTATTCTTGTATATTTTTAATTATTATATTATTTTCCATACAAACAACTGTAAAACTAGTTTTGCCCTGCCAGGTACTGTTTATGGTAATAAAATAATGTATTAACATAAAACTCAAAAAATTTACAAATCAACAACTGAACTAAAAAACTGATATAATTTAAATTATCAATATTAATGCAATCCATTATATATATTTAAAAAATTAATTATAACTCATAGGATGAATTAGGTACTGATTACTGTAGCACAGGGGTGTGTGATGGTTTAACTTGCCTACCACTAATCTGTGTTCCAATAACTGAGAAGCCTTTATTCAGACAGAACTATATGGAGACATCATTTGGCCTTCCCTTTTAGGGAATGCAACATTTTCCAAATTAAATGTATCTTTTTTTTTTTTTTTAATTGAGTCAATTAAGGAATGCTAGCTGGGCCTAATGTACTTATAAACAAAATACAGCTATTGAACACATGAGACAGTTCTTGATTATATAATAGTTACATAGATTTTTTTTTTAATTTCTAAGAATTCTTTTAAAATTCTGATAGAGAATTCACTAATTTCCCATTTTAAGAAGCAGGCACATTCTGGATTGTGGCCTATTCTCTCTGGTTCCTGTGCTTAGAGCAGAATACCTATCTTTGAAACTGCCCAAAACATGAGCTGTGTTAATCTAGAAATTCTCAGCTTCTTTAAGCATGGGAACCCCTATGTACAAACTTGCAGTCTTCTCCCACTCTCAGCTTCCTCTTATACAAAATGGTAGACTTGGAGCAGTTGATATCCAGGCTCCATTCTGTTTACAATATATGGGTTGATGTGCCACTAAAATGGTATTATGATGACATTTAACAGATAAGGTAGAAATATTTGAGACTTCCTTTCAACTAATCACCTGTCACCATGAGACTATACACAAAGCTAGTAACGCAAGCCCCCCAAAACTTTATTATTGGCTCAGGGCTTGGGCCAAAGCTCCTACATAGGTCTCAGATAACACAGGGTTGGGCAAAAGTAGGTTTGCAGTTGTTCATATGGAAAATAATACAATAATTAAAAATAAGAATAACAATATACCCCATTTCATGTACTCACAACTGCAAACCTACTTTTGCCCAACCCTGTAATATATTAGCAAAAGAAGATTCCTTTCCCTCTGCAAGGTGAGTGTAAGTGGTCTTGAACTGCAGTGTCTTCCTTCATTTCTACCCCACAGCCAAAATCCAAGTCCACTTGGATGAAATCCTCATCCCAGCAACAGAGCTGTAAGAATGGAGGTAAGAGTGAGAGGAAGAGAGGCAGCAAGAGACAGAGAGAGAGACAGAGAGACAGAGAGAGAGAAGACCTTCTTAGAGAGACCTTCTTACAGAGAGACAAAAGAAAGGGGAGCCAGTTGTTGGAAGATAGAAGAAAAGGAATAAAAGCAAGACAGAGAAATACAAAAAGAAACTTCAAAAATTAGGGGAATTTGGGGAGTCAGAAATTGTTCCTCCAATGAAAGGTTAGGACTGTCATTTATAGGTTGGGACAAGAAAAAACTAAATGCAAAGGATAAAGAAATAATTGGCACTTTTCCTTCATGATAGTAGTCCCTAGGGAACTAAAGGGGGATCAGGGAAGACTCTATGGTCTGAGCATGCTCCATATTGACCTTTTTAAGCCATTACAGTGCATCATTACAGTGAACCCATGACAGTGAATCCTAACTTGCACATCGGCCCATAAAAGAGCCCTCAGGCATGACCCACCAAAGCAGAGCTTCCTTTTATTGGGGTGGAGTAAGGAGAATGGAAGGGAAGCTGAACATGTTTCACCTATTCAATTTCATGAAATTATAAAACTCAATTTTATTTTTTTATTGGAAATGCCCAAATCTATTTTTCAACATCATGGACCCCTTGCCTTTTTGTCTTCCAAAGTCATAACCCTAAAATGGAAAAAGAGTTTAAAAGAACACTTTTACCTTGGTTCCTTTCAGGGTCCTTTCTAGGACTTCAGTCACCAAAGACACATTCCAGATTTGTTCCCATGGAATCCACAAAAACGAGTAGCAGAAGGTAGGTTTGATAGGCCAGTGCATGGCCTCCTCAGTTCCTTTCCCATGTCCAAGAAGACCATTCCCAGTATATTTCCTGATTTGCTATTTCTATTTTATGTATAGTAATTTAGCAGACAATCACTTGTGTCTTGTGTCAGACACAGAATGCATCACATCTCTTTTGTCCATGAATCCTCTTCATTATATGATTTTGTAAAGACAGCAGGAGATAAAACTCAGGTTTATATTAGATGGTGTTGATGGATTAGAGTGGTGTAATGTGAAACAAATAAAACTGGAGACCGCCTGCAAATGTCTACAGAACCAACAGAGCTTCATTCCATGAATGGCTGCAAAAACTGAGCGTTAGGTATATGGTAATGGATTTTAGCAGGCTCTGCAGCTGATCTTAGATTCACAGTCTTTCAACATACCTCCAAAACAGCCAAGTTTCATCTTCAAGAAGGCCAACACCACTCTCCTAGGACTTCTTAGTAAAAATTATGAGTTATTAACATAATTCCTAGGACCCTGAGGATGCCATTAAATTGTTATTATTACTTCAAAAGGTATAGCATTCTTCAGCAAGGTTCTATGAAAACTATATTCCTATTTATTAAAGTGAGTATCCATTTCTCCTTTTTTGCTCTATTTGATCATTATACATATTCAAAAACTTCTTGACACCAGTTTGGATTTTGTCCACCTCCTCAGAACATTTTTTTTTTGCCCTTCCTGGCTTTATATTATTTCTATAACCATTCTGCCTGGTTTTGTCGATTGTTAGCCTTGGCACATGTGTTTGTTACATCTACTACCTTTCATCTTCCTGTAAAGCCACAGAAGACCAAGGGATTACCTTTAAAAATGTATCTTCATTTTGTATTAGTTGTAACTATTTGTAATTGCCACATTAATTAAAAAAATTGAAGAATGGCTTGAGTTAATTATATTAAAAAATAAGCAAGCTTATCACTATATTGGTTTATGAGATTTCAGAAAACTGCTAATACAAGTTACAAGAGAAAATCTGAAACTTTCAGACATCGAGACAGACAGAAAAGTCCCAAAAGTGTGGAATTCCATGTGATAAAGGTCTGCGGGGTCTGACAGCACCACACAACTCCTGATTCCCAATCCAGACAGAAAAGGGAAAAAATCTTGAAAACAAAAATGCAATTTCTCTTGAAGTACCTGATCACAGACATGAATTTGAGAAGGCAAATACTGTTTCTAAAAATTATTATTCCTATGAGCAAAACAAATTTTGTGATCCAAATAACTTAATTAAAATATGACAAAACTTACAACTCAGACTATTACCTGAGACCCATAAATATTTTAGGGAGTATGTTTCCCTGATAATACTGAGATGTGTTACAAGAATTGGAAAATTAATACTCAATATTTAAATTGACCCCATTATAAAGGTTTTTGATAGTGACACAAAGAATGTCACAGTCTTTACTTTGAAAAATGAATTCATTGATAGAATTTCAAGGAGTAAGCAAATGAGTTATGCACATTTTTTAGAAATCCAGCCAAGTTTTCTATGCTTTGTATCTCATTATTTGGAAGGAAAAGACTTCAGAGAGAGCAAACTCATCTGCATCTTTAGAATATTCTCAAGCATTTGTGCAAGTTAAAAAGAGAAGCATTTCATATAAACACTACATTTTTTATAACAAGTCATGTGAAATAGTAACACTTGAAAAAGTATGTTTTGAAAACTGATTATGTTAAATAAGCAATTATGTCACTGCCTATGGTAATGACTAAAGCAGCCTACACTAAAGATTTTTGCTTAAATATTCAAAATGCAGATGAACATAAACCATTTAGAACATTTATGACCTCTTTGTGTAGTTTGAAGATGGAATTACTGTTCATTTTCCCACAGGACACTCTAAAAATAAATTACCCATTTCTAAAATATCTGTGGATATTACAATGCATATTTTACAGGCAAATGTAATGATTTAGAAAATAAAAGTATTAGCTCACAGGAAGAATCATGAGACTAATTTTTAAAAAGCAGGAGTGTTCGTGGGGACTAAGCAAAACTTCTAGAAATCTGGAATAGAGAAGCAACTGTAAAACCATTGGTTTCAATTCTTCATTTAACAGAGGAAGCACAGAAGTTACTAATACAAGGTGACATTAACTTATTAATGCAAGAATAAAGTCATGACCCAGGAAAGCACTTGGGTCTTCTACTATCATGTCTAGTATAAAAAACAAAAATTAACAGAATGTAGAAATCTCCTTTAAAATCTAGAGCAAACATATATATTAAGACTGCACATGAAAAAAAATTCAAAATTGATAACGGAATTTGGCAACACGAAGCTATTTGAAAATGTACTAGCATCTTAACTGCTGATGTTTCCCATCTTCCTCGGGAGAGGTTACTAATGTTAAGTAACACAGTTAAGTTAGGGTTATGTTGGTTTATTCAAATAATCAGTGTATACTGCAAGTAGGCCAGGACTATAGTACATTTAACCCACAACTAGGTCACTGAGTTCATATCTACAGATTCAGTTCTTTATTCTAGTCATCTATGTTATAATTTCTTAAGATCAGGCACAGTAAGAGTTGTGCATCTATTTCTCCAAGGTATTTTCTTTTAATTTTAGTGAGGAACTATGTATTATTTAAGTATTTGTGATCCCATACCTAGAAAAAATATATTTATGTAGAAATCCAGGTTCACAAAGATGAACTCAGGATTCTGCTAATAAATGAAATTGGTTCTGCTAACCTCTTCTAATGACTACAACACAAACAGGAACAATGAGTTAGAAGAAGAAATTATCATAAGTTGGAATCTATGTAGTGCTTATTATGATCTGTCTTTAGTACTTTAGTATTTTAAGATATTAAAAGTCATACTTGTGTATATGTAGGCACACCTTGCTCTAAAATGGAACAGATTTTATTTCAAGTTAATAACCATAAGAAACCAGACACAGGAAGGACTTTGATGATCTCTAGAATTATTAATGAGAATGTTGGTCCCATTTATCTGGGAAAAAAATATATGTACATTTGATTGTGAGTTATAGCTGAAAAATAAATAAATGTACACATTTTTGTAATAGGGTGTTGAATAAGAATTATCCTATTGTCCCAGACTGATTTCTGGAATATGAAACCAGAAATAGAGATATGCTAAGTGCCTTACTGTTCAAAAGAGGCAATAGAATAGAATCCAACCCAATCACATACCACCACCATGGCCAGCACCACCACCTGTCCTCTCCTTTCTGCCCAGTAAAATAAGTCTTGCAGGAAATCTCTGATTCTCTCAAGTCAGGGGAGAAGAAACACCAGGAGAAACACTAGCAACTGGGGGCTACTCACACCTCCAATTTTCATTGCTTGGGCTACTCTGTACCTATCCCTGAGTCATGGATGAAAGAACTGGAGAAAGATGCTGGGCAGAGAAAATTCTGTGGCAAGTGTGGAGAAGGCTGCAATACCACGTTTATCATGGCAACCAGGTGTGAATTTCCAGGAGTTTGAGTTTAAGCAGGGAAAGTAGATCTCTGGGTAATGAGATCCCAGCAAGTGCTGTGGGTGTACTGCCCATCCTGAGAGCTGAAGTGGGGGAAAGTGTCCACACAAAAACATTTGCAAAAATGTTCAGAGCAGTATTGTTTATAATAGCCCAAAAGTGGAAATAAAACAAATACCTATTAACTGAAGAATGGATAAACAAACTGTGGCCTATTGATACAGTGGAATATTATTCCGCCATATAAAGAAATGGAGTGCTAATTCATGCTAGAACATGGCTGAACCTTGAAGCCATTATACTAAGGGAAAGAAGCCAAAATTCAGAAAGCGGGAATAATAACTCATGCATCTTGGGTTGGATCCTTGTACATAAAATGTGATCAAATGTTTTCTAAATTATAATTTATATAGTTTACATGATAAATTGTCACTGAATCAATGAACATATGTAAATAGTGCTAGAAAATCAGAGAGCAGCTGGATTTAGAAAGGATAAACCTAAAGAAGAAAAGACAGGAAAATCAAGTGCCCAAAAGTAACCTAAAAGAATAAGTGGCAAATGGCTATGAAATATTTCATACAAAAATGTAAATGTTCAAACTGCATTTTCACTCATTCTAATTTTTTCCAAAAATTCTCTTCACTACTTGGGATCATGGAAATATGCCTAAGTTTATGGTAATGAGATAGGGATAGCCCATCTATGCTGTGCTTGGTTCTGTATACTGAATTGCATCACAAACACAAAAACCTTCAGTCAGTATGAGTAAATGTTTGCAGCAGAACTCAAGAATCTCTACTCCCAATATTTCTCTCTGCAAACTGCTGTTGAAGAATAGGTATGTGAGATACATGTACTTTTTATGTGCACGCTGTTCATGAGACAAGAAAAAGGACTGCCTCTCTCTGGGTGGTCCAATTTTGCAAAAGGGAAGCCTTCAAGTCTTCTTGGCTGTCATCATAATCATTTTGATAAGCTCTGATGGAGCCCCAAAAGTAATTTAAGCAAAAATAAATGTACTACAAAGGTGAGCATTGTTATTTTTAAGACTCTTTCCATGAGTTCTATGCTTTGGCAACATAGCTCACAAGTGAAAACAAATTCTCTTCTCTGCCAACATCAGCATTACTTGTGTGAGCTGGTCATCTATTATTCCTTCCATTATTCAAGTAATAAGGTACATATTACAGATGCTGACTTCTAAAGTGCTGTGTCAGGGTACTCTATGGTCAAAGATGCTAAAAATCATGGTGACGAGGATAACAGTAACAATAATATTTATATTTATTGAGTGTTTAATATGTGGCTAGGTACTGTGTAAGTCTTCTGGACACACCATTTCCTGTTTGCTAACAATTACTCTGTGAGATAAGTATTATTATTATTTACATCCTATAGATAAGTAATTTACACAAGTAAGGAACAAGTACCTCAACCAAGGCCTGTAACAAGTGATGGAGTTGTGACATAACAGAAAATAGAAATATTGGTCTCTTGCCCCGGTTGCTGGCACAGGGCTCCTAAAGCCCTTGTGAATAGCTAAGCGATGAGAGCGCTAGGAACATCTTTTGTTCTAATATTTGGGCTCTGCCCCTGGTTCCTGACACAGGAATCCTTGTAATTTCATGGTTGATAGAAATTTCTTTTGTTCTATGAAAGCTGTTCTGGGTGGCCTCCTGCATGGCTCCTGCATGAGGGCTGCTCACTGGGAAGACCAAACCGTGATTTAGAAGCTTGCAATTTTCAGTCCTACTCCCCAACCCTCCAGAGAGGAGAAAAAGTTAATAATTGATCAGGTCTGCATGGTGAAGCCTCCACAAAAATCCCCAAAAGTACAGGGTTTGGAGAGCTTCCAGGTGGGTGAACATAGTCCTGGATGGGGAGGGTGGCCCACCCAACTGCACAGGGAAGGAGCTCCTGTGCTCAGGACCCGCCCAGACCTTGTCCTCTGTCTCTTCATCAGGCTGTTCATCTGCATCACTTTCCTATCCTTTAATAAGCTGGTAAATGATTTTAAGTGTTTCTCTGAGTTTTGTGAGCTGCTTTAGCAAGTTAATCGAATGCAAGAAGAGGGGGAGAATTATGGGAACCTCTGTCATGTAGTCAAGTGAGACAGAAGTTCGTTGCGAGTAACCTGAGGACCTACTGCTTGCAGTTGGCTATGAAGTGGTGGTGGAGCAGGACAGCCAGATGGTGTCGCAGAGAATTGCTCGGTGTGTAGGACCTGCCCCCCCCACCCCCACAGCACACACACACACATTTGGTGACTAGAAGTGTCAGAAGTGAAGTGTTCTGTGTGAGCAGTAAAGGAGACATGCAGGTGGAACATTGGGTAGTTTTCTTACACAGTCTGCACTGAACACAGGCAGCCTGACTCTAGAGTCAGTACATAAAACAAATGAGCTCAATTGCTCTCCAGGGAAATGCCCAAACTGGATAGTTAATTCTAGAGAAAATTATGACTATGGAATTTCCTCTCACACTGTGATCCCCCTGGCCGTCTCACCTCACCCCCTTTTCCCATGACATCCTCTGCTGCTCTTCACTACAGGTGCCCTCTCCAGCTGGAGCGGGCTTTCTCAGTCCTTCCTCCTGCAGTCAAAGTGACCTGACTGGTATCCCTGCAATGTATGCTTAGATCATAATAGGTAATGGAAGTGTTTGCCTGTAGCACAGTTGCTTTTCAATCATCTTCCCAGAGATTACATCATAATACAAAATAGGCAGTTGAGTGTAGGAAAATCAAACAGAGTTGCAGGATTATCAATGCCCACCTGTCCCAAAAGGATCTGACAGGAATCATTTTAGATTCCTTCACAGTGAGCTATACATAGAATGAGCCCTATATTAACTGTTTAGCAATAAATCAGGGAAAAAAAGGCACATAAAAACAGGGAAATGTAAAATCTCAAGGATTTTATAATCCTTAACACTGTTTACTGGACTCCTAACATACTTTCTACACTTACTTCTCCAAATTCATCTCTCATCACTGCTTGTCTTATTTCTTAGGTGCCGAAATACCTGACCTGTATCAATTCCCCAACAATCCACAAAACAGCCATGGCTTATACCTGTTAGTCTGCCATACACACCCCCCAACTTCTTCAATTCTCTGGTTAAATACATAGGGTTTGGCCAAAGTAATAGCCCTTTTTACTGCAAAA
Source organism: Anoura caudifer (assembly GCA_004027475.1). Classification (NCBI taxonomy): domain Eukaryota; kingdom Metazoa; phylum Chordata; class Mammalia; order Chiroptera; family Phyllostomidae; genus Anoura; species Anoura caudifer. The sequence continues at coordinate 33,588 of PVKU01004286.1, read as the reverse complement.
TCATAAGCATGTAACTTTGGAACATAACAATATCACACTCAAGCACACCATATGGCATTTTAGGTGAATTGTTCAAATTAAAACTATAAATTATCACACCCATATTATTACCCTACCAACCACACTCAAGCAGGCATTACTTCTGTCGGACCCTGTATATTCTTTTGAAAAACTCTCCCTAAACCTTAAATTAGCTACAGGTGCCCTTCCTATGGCTTCTATGGTTCCTTATGTTTTCCTTATTAAAATAATCATTACATTGTACAGTAACTACAATTATCTATAATATCCTTTGGAATTTAACACCATTTTCATAAATGTTTAGAATTATTTGATCACCTGTGGCAAAGGCTACTATTTTTCTTTCTGTGGGGGATTATTTATTTTATTTATATTGTATTATATACATTCCTTATATATTTTGGATATTAATCCTTTATGAGATATATTGTTTGCAAATATTTTCTCTCATTCTGTATGTTGCCTTTTCAATTTATTGTTTGCTGTGCAGAAGCTCCTTAGTTTAATGTAGTTCTACTCATTTAGTTTCGTTTTTTAGAGTTTTTATTGAGTCTATTGGGGTGACACTGGTTAATAAAATTATATAGTTTTCAGGTGTACAATTCTGTAATACATCATCTGTATATTGCACTTTGTTAACCACTCAAACTCAAGTCTCCTTCTGTCACCATTAATGCCACCTATACCCTCTTCAACCTCCCCCACCCACATCTCTCTGGTAATCACCATAATGCTGTCTGCATCTATGAGATTTTGGTTTGGTTTTGTTTTGTTTTGTTTGCCAAGCCCCCCACCTTTTCCACCTAGTCCCCCAGCCGCCCTCCCCTCTAACTGCTGTCTGCCTACTGACTCTTTTTCAATACCCACGTTCTCCTCTAACCCCAGATAAAGTTAGGGGTTACATGTCCAGCCTCCTTTGCAGTCAGATATGATCATGTGACTTGGTTGTGTCCAATGGAATGTGAACAGAAGTGATAAGAGCTACTATCATATCTAGTCCTTCTAAACTTTCTATGCAATACTTTGTTTTATACCCCTCCTTCTAGATCTGGGAAGGAATTGACCCTATGGTGAATTTGGAAGCCAAAGTTGAAATTGCAAAATCACTGGCAGCCTAAGTTTCTAAATAGTGGTTTAAAGCAGACATGCTTCACTTACCTAGAATCACTTTGGTCTTTCACTTGAGAAAGAAATAACCTTCTTTGAAACATCATAATTACATTAGCCAAGATTAAAATGAAGGAGAGAATTCCAGAAGCAGCAAGGGATAAGGGCACAATCACCTACAAAGGAGTTCCCATCAGACTGTCAGCTGATTTCTCAAAAGAGACCTTCCAGGCAAGAAGGGGATGGAAAGAAGTATTTGAAGTCATGAAAGTCAAGGACTTACATCCAAGATTGCTCTGTCCAGCAAAGCTTTCATTTAGAATGGAAGGGAAGATAAAGTGCTTCTCAGATAAGGTCAAGTTCAAGGAGTTCATCATCACTAAGCCCTTATTATAGGAAATGTTAAAGGGGCTTCTCTAAGAAAAAGAAGATAAAAAATATGACATTAAAAAGACAGCAAACTCACAGATATTAACAACCACACCTAAAACAAAAAGAAAAACCTAAGCAAATGACTAGAACAGGAACAGAAACACAGAAATGGAGATCACATGGAGGATTAGCAAGAGGGGAGTGGGAGGAGGAGAGGGGGGAAGACACAGAGAATAAGTAGCATAGATGGTGGGTAGAAAATAGACAAGGGGAGGGTAAGAATAGTGTGGGAAGAGTAGAAGCTAAAGAACTTACGACACATGGACATGAACTAAGGGGGGGAGTGTGGGTGGGAGGGGGTGTGCAGGGTGGAGGGGAGTGATGGGGGAGAAATGGGACAACTGTAATAGCACAATCAATAAAATATAATTTTAAAAAAGAAACCCTTATTGTGGAGTGGGGGCACTGTGTTATAGTATTGGTATACACGTTAGAAATCTATAAATATGTGTTGAATAAAAAATAATCAAGTAGATGAATGAATAGTATAAATATCTTAAGAAATACTTTTTGTTATACCAATAGGATAAAAATAGCTAACATTTACTTTATGCTTACCATGTGCTATTGCTTTCTAAGATCCTTTACATAAACTATTTTATGTATTACTCTTAACAATGTTATTATTATCTTGTTGTAAAGATTAGTAAATTAAAACTTAAATCAGTTTACTCACTACCCAATGCATTATGATTATTAAGTGAATGAATTAAAATTAAACCTAAACAATCTGACTCAAAAGCCCATGTTTCTGACCACTCTAAAATAAATAAATGCCATGCCTAAATTACTTCTGCAAGCAATAAAGAACTTCTCAGCTAATAGCAGAATAAAATAATACTTTATGTTAATAATACTCTCTCTTGACATAATCACATCTAGGAAAGAGTTAAAAATTCCTAAAAATTTATAATAATGCAGAACACCATCTTGTGTACCATTTTAAACACCAAGAAACTTAGATGCTATAGAGAAAGTCAGCTTTAGATTTGAGGATAAAATCCAAGTTTCAAGGTATCTAGTATTATTTTAAAAACATAAATAAAGTTTTGGCTTCTTCTGGCTCATATATTTTAAAAGAGAACAGCAGCTTCCTTAGAGCTTTCTAGATTTAATTAACTCACCAGTTTCATTGAATATGTAGAATTAGAGCTTCTTTTCAAATCAGTAATCAATTCCTGCATATTTAGAGGTCAGCCCTCAGGTTATAATTTACTCAAAATCACTTTGTTCTCTAAGTTAGGAAAATCCACTTTGACCTAATAGTGTCATCTTCATCATGTCCAGAAGAAAGTTTCCCCACATAATTGCATCAATATCTGTTGTAAAAGGTCTAGACTACATTAATTGGGTTGGTGCTTGTTTGGATTTCAGTAATTTTAACAGGAGTCTCTGACTGGCTTCTAAAAATTATTGCTTTCCATTGTCAAATTCTAGTACCAAGGGTATGTCAGAGATATTCATTAGTATGAGACTTAGCTTATGTAAGTAATACTATACTACACAATAGAAGTAAAAGAGATGATTCAAAAAGGGCACTAGAAACATATCACTAGATGTATTTAACAAAATGTACACACACTTTTAGAATAACCATAATAATCAGACTCTGTCCCTGACTCAGCTGATTCCCCCATGTTACAATGTCTATAAATAAGGACTCAGTCATTTGCTATGATTATTAATAAAAAATAGCCAAACTTATACTCTCACAAATTCAGTTTAAACCTGTTTTTAAAACTTTTAAAATAGCTATCCAAAACCGAAGGAATGTGCAGAGTAGATGGGAGATCTTTTTTTAATAGGTTCTTCTGTATAATTTTTAATTTGTTTTTCCAAATATAAATAGCACTTTATTTTAGACATTAGAAAAACAGAAATATATTACCTAAAGCTAGAAAAATACAATAGATAAATTCTTACCATAGTGGTCTATGTGTGACAGAAATTGTAAATGTATTAATGTATGTTCAAAAATTGGCTACATACATCACTTTAGTTTTTTTCCATAAACAACCAAAATCAACTTTATTTTTAAAATTTGTTATGAATAAAATATGTCCCAGTATATGTGCAGACACTGCAGAAAATGGTTTCTGGAGAGCACTTTGGCCCTGAGGAACTGAAGCGTCCTCTATTTTTAAAATAATAGAACCTTAAAATTTTTAGTTTGATTTATACTAAATATAAAATAGTTTTAATTTGAAATTCCTTTTTAAAATGACTTTTTAAGTATATTTTAATGATTATGCTATTACAGTTGTCCCCCCCCCCCTTCTTTTTTGAGATACCTTTAAGATATTGCTGGGGGCAGTGGGCTAAAGTCTGGAAGTCTTGTTTGCAAATGAGGTACTCCCTCCTGAGAGAGGAGAACCTCAAATCACTTCTGACTTTTGCTCAAAAAGAAGGTACTGGATAAGTGGCATATTTAAAAATCAAGGTGCAATTTGAAAAAGACTATGAAACACCAATATTAGGTTCAAATAATTAAGAATATAATGCACTAAAACAGGTACATTAGGTTCTAGTAGAGATAAAATGTGATGGTATGGGTGGAAGAAAAACCTAAGTGAGAAAATTATATTAATTAGCATAGTTGTGCAATGTATTAGGTGTTATGGACCAAATTGCGCCCCCTATTCCAATTCACATGGAACCTGAACACCGAAACCCTTTCAGAAGCAAAGGATCCATCGTCCAGGGAGATAGGCACAGCAGCCCCTGACCGTAAATGGTCAAGTTTCAGAATCTTCCCATTAAAACTTGCCCCACTGGCAATGCCACATACCTGTTCTCCCTAACTTCTTAAAACCTTCTGATTGTAAGCCATCAGAGAGTTCAAGTTTTGAGCAATAGGTTCTCATTCTCCCTGTGTGGCAACTAGCAGTAAAGCAATTCTCATTTCTCTACCACAGTGCTAGGTGTTCAGTTTTTGGCGTTGCGGTGTACCAGGAGGGACAAACTCTATCTCTGCTCTGCTATATTCAAAAACTTTTTTTGAAAAGGAATGATGATAGGTTATGTTTGGTATGTATAAAAATTAGTCGTTTCTTATCAATACAACTCTATTTTGTTAATTTCAGTTGTATAAGTCTATAAATACTACATCTTAGAAATACTATAAAGTAATTTTCATTTTAAGGCAGATTTTCTTTTGCATTAATCAGAAGTCTTTGCATTTTCTGATTTATTTTCTCAAATGTTTATAAAAAGTAATTGCACTGCACTGAATACTATCTGTGACTATGTAGACCTGAGAAAGTACACGGAGAAGCACAGCCAAGGCAATATGTTAGAAGAGTTTAGGGTAGAGTTTCTGAAACCTGCAAATCCTCACAATTTAGAAACATTGAACTTGGGCTTGATTTATTACATCCTATCTTCACTACTAGAAGGTACATTGAGCTCAGCAAGAATAATATTAATTAGGTCCACTTTCAATTCTCCACCCGCTCAGCTCCTGCATCCTCTGTCTGCTCCCCTAATTTCTTGTTTAGGTCCTAGATCAGACCTAATTAATCATTTAATTCATACCCATTCTGATTAGCTCCATCCATGAAACATAAAATCTTACTCATACTTTTATTGCAACGTGTCCCTCCATATCAAAGTCTCCATATTGGATCCCCCTGTTCTGTGTTTTTTCACATTAACCTGATCCTATTTTCTGAGTTGGTAAAATGATTATATGTTCCAGATAAAATGTTCATGTGAGTAATACATGGTATAAAACAAGGTGCAATGAAGAAAGTACCTTAGAGTATGAGATGAGAAACAAAAGACTACTACTTTGCCTCTGATCTCTATAGATCTTGGTCATGTCGCTTCCTCTCTTTAAGCCACAATTTCTTCATCTGTAGTGACAATCCCATATTCTCTACTGGTTTGCTATGATAAATGTAATAGCAGGTGTGGAAAAGCAGTAGAACTGTGATGATACCAATAGGGACATTCTCATTAATTCTTTATAAGGTCTTTGGCTGAGGCCATAGGAACTTGGATTTACATAGAAGCAAAACTATCTAACTTTGGATCATCTGCACTGCACCTAAACCTTGGTCTCCACATGCATAAATGGGGATGATCCTACCTCACAGAATTATATTAAGCATTGCATAGACAATATAAATAATTCTTAGTCCTCTGTCTGCCTGGCTCTAGTAAATTATCAAAACATAGTAGTAATTTCAAAGAATGATTGTGGCTTGTAGTATGTATTACCATTACTATTTTATCTAATTCAATTAGATGACTATAAACTGTGAAATTATAATATCTGAGGAATTTAAAAAACTAAAGCAGAGCCCTGATTCAAATTCCTATTTAAGTTATTAACTTTAACACAAGGCAAGTAGCCTCAAGAACATACTGTTAGGGATATTTATGTAAACTAGTCTAGTATGTTTCTTCTCATACACACACCCACATACACATGCATCTCCTACAGATGTAGAGGAAGGAAAAACCAGAGATGATGCCTTAGTTCACATCTTTCATCAATTGATAAGCAAGGATCAGAACTAAGAAAGCTTGTTGTAGCTATAATAAGATATTTTTCTTCTTTCTTATTTCAGCCTAGAGATTTGTGGCTGAGAAAATGACTAAGTATATAAGCAAATAAAACACTGCTTAGGAACCACAAAGAAACATAGAAACTCTTCCCAGAGTATATTGTGTATGCTGGTTGGAAGTATCAGCATTGTTCACTTTAGCTCCACATTTATATGTCATGAATTAAGATGGAGGAAAGCACCCCAGAGAATATTGAAGGTATCCCAGAAACTACTGAGAGTTGCATTTACAGTCTTCCTGATCTGTGCTTCCAACTTATTTTTGAGAAAAGGAAAAATGCTCAGCTATAATATACATGTTCTAGCATATGTCCATTAACATTTTCTCATGAAATAAGTTTGCTTGAGGGACTGAATCAGACATTATGTTCCAGCTTAGTAGAAATCAAAATTAATATGAGACAAATATAACTTGCCTCCTGGTCTCAATTTTCCATGTCATCATCTTGAACCAAGGTAAACAATGAGAAAACGTATGAAAGATGCCAATGAACTGAAGGACATCAGTGAGCTTGGGTTGGACTCAGTCTCTACTGGGCTCGAGCAAACCCCTTTCCTTCTTAGACTGCTTGGGCCCACAGTGCTTTTCATTCCCCTACTTACCAAGGGCTTGGTTTCATCTTCATCTTTGAAATAATAGAGCTGGTCTCCCTTGAGCACAAACCAGCGGGTATGCCAAGTCTTGACAAAGCCTCCTTGCTTTCTCAGCCACCCACACTTCGTGGCATGATTCTGCCCCTGGCCTTGCTGGGGGTTCTCTGTGGACTCATTGTTCTCCTCCATTGTCAAGCTGCTGGGCTTTCCTATTCAGCAAACAAACAAACAAACAAACAAAAGAATAAGGTGCTGTAATATATTCAATTCCCCCTTAAATCACCCCTTTCCCTTAAAAAAAAAAAAATACGGAATGAGGAGTGAAAAATATGTATCAACTCACTTGCCAAATTTCTAGAAGCAAACCACAGACCTGACAGTACTGCGCCTGGAGAAAACTTGGAGAGAGTTCACTGTGCCGTCCCTAAGTGAGCTGGCCAGCTGGGTCATATTATCCCTTTTTTAATAAGTAGAGCTAAAGATGGGAAAGTCCTAGAGGTAATGTGTTAAGAAGCTTTTTAAAAAAAACTAAAACAACCAAGGAAAAACATAATTCTCATGATAATGGGCCTCTGTGTCTGGTGTGTGCTGATCAGGGCCAGTTTGCACAGCCCTGTGATTATACAAGCGAACACTAGCCTGACACATGTTAAAGTTTAAAAGGACTATTTTAAAAACCTCAATGGAAGACATTTGTTTCACATATGTGAAAATTTCTCAAGATGTATCTGTCCCCTTCCCCCCACCCACCCCACAGTGTATATCCCCTTGAGCGTTTCTTTGGCTGGTCAAGGAATTAGTGCAGCTGAGAAAGTTTAGAGGGAAAAAAAATTTTTTAAGAACCCTGCTTAGCCAATTGAATTTCCTTCCAATGTCAGGGCTGAGTGTTGCGCTCCAGTGAAATGCATGATGAAGAACATTGCAAGGTTAGGTGTGAAGGAGTATAAGATTGTACACACTATACATAATAAGGAAATGAGTTTATCATAGAGAAAAAAATTAATCAACTTTACAGAAGCCAAACTGTCTCAGTAAGAATGGGGGCGGTAGCTTTCTGGGAGGTTAAGAATAAAAATATTTTCCTGTCCCAAAGGCTTTCTATAAATGCTCACTAATATTTATTTCCAAGCATGTTTTCAGGAAATAAAAAGTCTACTCTTACCCTTAATGTCTTTCATGAGGACACAACAATACAGACCAAGTAATAAAACATGGAATATTCCTATTCTGGCATGTCTATGTACAACACTCCTACTTTTCTGTTTGATTCCAAACAAAAAAACAAAACAAACAAACAAAAAAAAAAGCTATCTTTCTGTCACATTCTTATTTCACCATTCATTTTTCAATTGACTTGTATGTACACAATCTTAATTATAAATTCCATGAAGTTTCCATCATCAGTGCTTAGTTACTTAAGTTTCTTCTCTGATGGTGCAGGGTCAGACCTTCCATGATTGGCCCTTTCCTTTCTTTGACTTTTGTCCTGCCCTCCAGTTGCAGAGAGGAAGCAGAGCTTTGACTCCAGTTACTCAGATTTTGATAACCTCTACCATCTTCTCAGTAGTTTTCTTTCTTCCACCAGCATGCATTCCAATCTACCTCTATCCTTGCTTTTATCCCCATCCCTTTAAACTACTTTTAAGCTTTACATGGGCCACTTGACCACCACCTGTCTCATTCAATATTCACTTTTTCCTTTTGTAATGAAACATCTTTCTCATTAACAGGCCCTCATCTCTGTAAAATATCTTGAAACTCCCTTTGTTGCATAAGGTGTGTGCATGACAGAAAGAGCTTACTTAATGCAGGAAACTCTCCCACCCTGTGTGCACATGTGTGCATGCAGGCTGGGTCATGCCCGCTGCTGCCAGTTTGCTTTGCCCATAGGGCAGAAACTTCCGTCTCTTTCCTTTTACATTACTTGACCTAGCAAAAAGAGCCAGTAAACCTTCTAAATGAACAATAAATGCTCTAATGTAATTTAGATAATAAGTATGCTTATTTAGACCACTCAAAATAATCATTTTAGGTTCCTGGCATTTAAATTGTTCAAATCTACACAAGTTGCTATTTCATCAGCACCTCTTTATTCTTTGACCAAACACCTTAACTCATAAAGCTGAAGTTATAAAAGCCTTCCTTAAAGCAAACATTCCAACACACACACACACACACACACACACACACACACACACACACCCCTAGAATTTACTATACAACAAACTTTCTTTGGGGCCTTTTTTTTTTTCTTTTTTCTTTTCCTCTTATAATTCATGCTTTCTATAATATTAAGTTTGAAAAACTCCCTCTAAAATTCTTCAAAGTAATTAGCAAGCTACCATCAATAATATGAAAAATACAAGTGCCCAATTTGGGTTTTGTCTACACATAATGCCTTAGCAGACAATGTGTGCACACTAGAACATTGTTGCTGATTCTTCCCATGTAAGTTGTTCACTCTCCTACTCGTCTGGTAAGGCAAATGACAGCATCTCCCACTGCACTCCTGGTTGCAAGACCTATATTTCCATAACTTCAGAACGCATCAGCAAGTATTCTAATAGTAGTAATGGTAACAGTTCATAACAGTTCATTAAAACAGAAATGAAAACAGATTGTATCACATCTCCAAGAGGAAATAACACCAAAGTACTGCTGTAAGAGTAAAGCTAAGTTGTACTAAAATAACCATGATTTTTATAAAGGAGTCTTGATATTTCTGAAGAAATTAAGAGACTCAAATTCTAACCTTCATCTGTAAAATGATGATGCTGGCCAGGGTCATTTCCAACTATGGCCCCCTCTAGCACTCTGAAATCTACCATCTCTCTGACTCAATAAACATGAGGACACCAGATATCCTCAGCACTTCATACCATGACTGGCATATGGTGAAGTGCAATCAATGTTTGATGAATTCATAAATATTGCAAAAGGTTTGACACTAGATATCTAAAAGGGAACATGATCTCCCTCTGAAACCTGATCCTGCCCCAAACCTCATCTTAGCACCATGATACACACAGTTTTGAAGAAAAAAAAAAAAAAAAGTGATCATCTCTGACTCTGGACTCCTCCTCACTGTGTCAAATCCATCAGTAAATTCAGAAATATCTTCAAATCCATCAGTTGGCTCCATCTTCAATGCCACCCAGGATCCGAGCCATCATGAGCTTTGACTAAATGACTCTCAGAGCCCCCCAACTAGTGGCATTGCTTCTGTTTTTAGCCACACATGCAAAGACATGCCCCTGTGTATTTTATTCTCTGTAAAGCAGCCAAAGAGAGCTTTTAAAATTTTAAATCACATAATGATTCTCCACCCTTAAAACTTTGATGGGTGGGCTCTCATTGTGCTTATTTTAAAATCTAGAGCCTTACTGTGGCCTGTAAAACCAGAATCGTCTGGCACCTGTTTGTTGACCTAACCTCCTGATCTCTTGCCACCTACCCCTCATTCTCCCCATTCCAACACACACACACACACACACACACACACACACACACACACACACTTGGAAGCTCTGATGCAAGCAATCACACCAGCTTACTTTCAGTTCTGGAAACAGCCAAGTCCTTTACGCATTGATGATTGATACTTGCTGATCTCTGCCTAGGCTGCTCTGCATGGGATGAAGAGGTTTTTGCATGGCCAACCCCTCTTCATCCTTTAAGCCTTAGCCTAAAACTACCTGCCCCCAACAAAGCTTTACTAACCACCCAGTGAGTTAATGACCCTCTTATTATTCTCAATCACTGAACTTGGTGCTCTGTCTTCCTAACACTTCCCTAAATTGCTATTTCTTTAGCTGTTTATGACTGATCACCCCTCCAGGAGATCACAAGCTTCAGGAGGCCAAGGACTTGCTTTTCCTCACGGCAGTTTACCCAGTACCTTTAAAAGTGCTCACTCAGTACTCAGTAAACAATGTTAAGTCAGTGAACGAAGCTATGTAACAACCACAAGAGATGCATACAAAGAGTATTTTAGAGAGCTTTTACATTGTATTTAATAACTTAAAAAAGACTGTATACTTTAAGACCTTGTTTTTTTTCCTTTGACATAGATTTCAATTAGCATGAATATTTATTCTTAAACACAATGTCAAAATCATGAAACTTAAAAGAACCTGAAACAATCTTTTATAACATCCAAAATTTATACTTTTTAGCCTTGCAGGAAATACATGTAATCAATTATGGTTAAGCATAAAGAAAAGTATAGTAGTTTACTCATTCAAATTCTCAGAGGATAATTTAACTGAATGACCACTGGGAAAGTCTTTCCCTGTGGTCAGGCCATGGCAGCTGGATGGCGCACGGGGTTACACAACAGAACTATCAGCTAAGGTGTTTAGCAAACCCAACATAACAATGTCAATATAACAATAACATAAAGTAATTGTCACTTTATGACAATTACTGTTTTGAACTAACAAAAACAGGATTGAGAAGTTAAGTTGTGTCTTCCTATCAGTTTTATGAAAAAGCCGTAATGATGGCTCCTGCACCATAGTTAGGCTCAGAAAGTCGCCATCATTACATGGGCTTGCAAATCAGTTTCAGGTGTGGAATCTAATTTGTGCATTTCCTTGTGTAGTTCTTTTTTGCAACCTGGATGGTCTAGGAACACAACAGTATTACATGGTGCAATCTGAGATGAAATTCATGCTCCTAACAGAATTTCTAAAAGTCAAACAGCCACACACATAGGTATTTATATTTGTGACATTAACAAAGAATATATAAACATGCATATAATCAAAGATGGATAAAAATAGAATTCCATATAAAAATAGAGTTGCAATGTGCTTGAATTTACCTACCCAACTACATATGTTTAGCAAACACAAGAGACTGACAAAGGAGGAGCCAGCTAGAAAGTTAGAGAAAAACATATACCATATGATTTCACTTATATGTGGAATCTAAAGAACTAAATAAACAAACAAACAAAATTGCAACATGCTTATAGACAAAGAGTGTTCTGTTGGTTATCAGAGGGCAGGGGCGTTGGGGGACTGGTTGATGAAGGTAAATGGATTAAGAAGTACAAATTGGTAGTTACAAAATTGCCATGGGAATGGAAAGTACACATAGGGAATATAGTAAACAATATTGTAACAACTATGTAGGGTGCCAGTTGCCATTCTGGAACTATTGAGGGAAACACTCTGCAAGGTATATGAGAAGGGAGAGAGAGAACAACTTAAAAGCCTGGGCAATTCTACCACAATGCTTCCGCGACACTGAGTGAGCACATGCTCCCGGAAGTTGGAGGTGCATTTCACAGCCCGGGCAGTCCCCTGGGCCTCTGTGGGGTGTCTCACTGTGCAAATACGACCCGAGTCCCAGAGTTCACATGATTTCACACTGAATGGCCCTCCAACACAAACTATTCCAGTTGTTCAGTGAAAAGAACTGTGATCTGTTCTATTGCTCCAGCAGAAAACACAAATAAAACTGGCAGCCGTGACAAAATACTGCAATTTATGAGAGATTTATGTAACTTTCAAGAGTAATTTTGTTCACATCCAATTGTCACCCTTTGTGCTAACATTAGAAACTAACTCCTTTGTAAAATGAATGTGAATGTACTGCTCAGGAGAGGCAATATTTATCTGAATTCTAACCCTTTTTATTAAAAAAACTTTGTTTTGTAGCTGTTGGTAACATGCTAGTTTGTCATGCAGTGGTACCTTTTATTGTGCTGTATGTCTAAATGCTAGCTCACAGCCTTTCTACAGGTAATGGCACACAAAACAAAACATAAACAAGGATAGATATAATGCGTGTGTTTGCATGTGTGTACACATGTGTCCATACATGTGCGTGTGTGTGTGGTGGGTGCGCGTGTATATGCATTGTGTGTGTTTACTCCCCAGGGAAGAATATTTTTAGGCAAAATATTTGTTGGGATTCTTTTCTCATTGTTCAAATACACTAAGTGCCAAGCCACTGGGAGACACGGAAGAGTATCCCTGCAGCTCTGACGTTCTTTGATGAAGCAAAGAACATAAAAGTGCTTTGCCCTCAGTGTTCACTGACCAACCTGATTGTGGTATATGATAGTCAATCTATGAAGTTATAGATTTATTTTCATTATTTTCCAGAACATTTCTCCAATAATTACAATTGTTTACTTAATTTGTAACTTAATATACAAAATATTTAAATAATGTCAGGCTTGATCTCTCTTTTTCTCTCTCCACCCTGCTCCCTTTCCTCTAGCAGGCACCAAGGGGAGGCTGTATGGGCACATGGTGAAAAGGCAGCCCCCTGCAAGTCGGGAGAGGAGCCTCACCAGAACCTCACCCTGCTGGCACCTTAATGTCAGACTTCCAGCCTCCCGAACTGTAAGAAAATAAATGTCTGTTGTGTAAGCCACCCACTCTGTGGTATTTTGTTATGGCACCAGCACAGATTAAGGTAATGCACATTTACAAAAAAATATGTAGAAGAAAAAATTTAAAGAATTAAATCTTAGTAGCTTGTTGTAACTAAAGAAAATTGATGAGTGAAAAACAGTTCATTTTCTGCCCCTCACTTTCAACCACATGCCTCTTCATTTGAAGAGGGCATCAACATGTGGTGCCTGCAAGGGAACAAGCCTCTGGGTCTGCTATTGCCGAGGATCTAGTGGAGATTGTTTTAGCTGCAAGATAAACCCCCGGAGCCTAATTCTGCTTTCAGGAAGCCACTAAATATCTTAAAGTACCCTGAAAGAGCTTTGGCTTTTCACACATGGTTGTTCTCACTGCCAGGACTTCATGGTTATTTTTTTTTAAGTTAATTTTTTATATTCTTTTAACTTTTATTATTTTGTTATTTTTAATTACAGTTTATATTCAGTATTATTTTGTATTAGATCCAGATGTATAGTACTTAGACAATCACATCCTTTACAAAGTGTCCCCCTGATATGCACACACCCACCTGCCACCACACATAATTGTTACATTATTAACTACATTCCCTATGCTGTACTTTACATCCCTGTGACAATTTTGTGAGTAAAAATGTGTACTTCTTAGTCCCTTTGTCTTTGTCACTGGGTCCTCCAATCCCCCTTCCCTCTAGCTACCATCAGTCTGTTCTCTGTAGGTATGATTCTGTTTCAATTTTGTTTATTTATTCTGGTTTTTTTTTATTCCACATATAAGTGAAATCATATGGTATTTGTCTTCCTCCGACTTTTTCATTTAGCTAAATACCTTCTGGGTCCATTTATGCTGTTGCAAAAGGTAAGATTTCATTCTTTTTTATGGCTGAATAGTATTTCATTGTATATATGTACTGCAGCTTTTTTATTTATCCTTCAGCCCCTACACAACAGCCTCCTGAGTGCCCCTGCCATCCCCAATTTGGACGTTCCCCTCCATGAGCTCCCATATCACTCTGGATATAATGTTTATCACCTGTCGGCCATCTGCTTATTACTTTACAGTTTTCTATACCCTAACTAATTGAATATAAGTGCTCCTTAGATAACCCCATACTAATTAGCATGTACTGAATATTCAAAGATTTGTTCAATAAATTTAAATGAATAAAGAGATCTGTAAATGCATCAGCCACTCTTTAGGGCCTACTAGAATTGATCCCAAAGGCCTCAAGTCTCCCCAGAGTACAGTGCAAAAATCCTAAACATTTTATTATTAGATACTAATGCAAGGAATTCAGTTCACATTCTCCTGCCTATATCTAATCCTTTAACTTTTAGCAATTTAAAGCTAAACTGAACTTCCGAGCAAACTACCAAGCAAAGAAAACTCCCGTATGCCTCACTGATGATGCTACCCTTACTCATAATTTGAGTTAAAAATAAGCATTTTTTTCTTAAAACTGAAGAGTTTAAGTGTGAGGAAAACAGTAATTGAATAAAGTACAGCAGTCATGAATATAACGTTTAAAGTAGTCACCAGAAGAGCACACCTGAGGGAACTTTAACAGTAATAATTTTGTAAGTGTGCAATTATTTTCCTGAGGAAACAGTAAATATCTTGTTGCTTGACTCATTTAGAATTAAATTGTCCAAAACATCAGCAAATAGACAATGATAAAAAATGATGAATGTGTTGGGATGAATCAGGAATGTCAATCTGCCTTTTATATTTTAAGCCTCAATATTTTCGTATTCATTTAGTAAGAAATCTAAAGGACTTAATATTGTAGGACGAATCATTTCAAACTTCTTCTTTGCATTTACTTTGTTTTTGTCTTATGTTTAATGCCACATACTTTATAGAGACTATCTTCCCTCTTTTAAGGAGGTTTTAATTAAATAAGGAGAAAAGCATTTTAATATCTACTTAAATATGTTCCCTCTACCACACCACTGTGAGGGAAGAGTGAAAAAGAGAACCGCTGGAATCCTCCATGCTGATGGCCTGAGGAGAAACAGAACTCCAATCAGAGTAAAAACTGTACCATTGATGGGATTAAGGGAGAAATGACAGACACATGGTCATTACGCTGCTGCCCTCCAAGCTCATGCGAGGCCTTGTTAACTAGCCCCAGGGCTCCTGCCTGCAGAACCTGCATGCTCTGTCAGGTACCTTCTCAGTGCAGCGCTCCGAACAGTCCCAACCCACCCACAGTGTAGGAAAAGGAGAAGGAGATTCTTTGTTGCTTCAATTCTATGAAAAATACAAGAATTAGCATAAAATAAAAACTCAGGTATGGCCCATGAAAGAATGCCATTTGAAATGGGAAAAAAAGAGAAAGCTAGCTTCCTTCCTTCCTTCCTTCCTTAAATTGAGGTAAAATTACAATAATATTACATTAGTTTCAGGTATACAGTGTAATGACTCTATATCTGTATATACAGTTATTTGTCACTTAACAACAAAGATATATCCTGAAAAATGCATCATTAAGAATTTTTTCCTTGTGCAAACATTATAGCGTACCTATACAAACCCAGATGGTATAGCCTCCTATACCCCTAGGAGACATGGCGCAGCCTCTTGCTGCTTGGCTACAAGCCTGTACAGCATGTCACTGTACAAAGCAATGTGAGATAAAATCAAGCACAAGAGAAAATGATGCAATTGAGAGACATGGAGGACATAAGATGTATTAGGCTACTGCCAGTGTAACACATACAGTTTTATAGCAAACTTTGTAAGTGGAAAGAGTGCACTCCAAAATAATTATAAAAGTATAGTAAATACAAGAACCTATAACATATTTGTTTATTATCATTGTCAGGTATTATGTACCATACATAACTGCGTGCACTAGATTACAATTTCATACGGCATCACAATAGGTGTGTTCACAGCAGCATCACTACAAACACATAATGTGTGGTGCTACAATGCTAAGATGTCTATGCCATCACTAGGCAATAGTAATTTTTCAGCTCTATTATAATCTTAGGGGATCACCATTTATTGTATCTGTCCTTGACTGAAATGCCATTATGTGGTGTATAACTGTATTGTAAAATGATCACAGTAAGTCTGATTAACATCCGTGACCCTACGTAGTTCTAATTTTTTTCTTCTGATGAAAACTAACAAGATCCACTTTCCTAGCTACTTTCAAATACACAATTCAGTATTATATCTATAGTAACCATGCTGTACATTACATAAAAATATGGAACGCTTCATGAATTTGCTTGTCATCCTTGTACAGGGGCCATGCTAATCTTTTGTGTATTGTTCCCATACACAAGCACAAAAGTCATCTTTAAAAAAAAAATAGCAGCTTGCTAAGAGCTCAAGGATGGCAATTGTCATTGCATCATATGGCCACAAAGGAAAGAGATTTGAAGTAGGAAAAAGAAGATAGAATTTGAATGTTCCTTATTTTACATTAATTTGACCAATGTATTACTTGACTCTTAAAAATAGGATCAGAGAAGTGTCTATCAGGTTTTTGTGAGGGCCCATAAACATGAAAAATGCTCACCATCACTCATGATGGTATAGCCTCCTATACCCCTAGGAGACATGGCGCAGCCTCTTGCTGCTTGGCTACAAGCCTGTACAGCATGTCACTGTACAAAGCAATGTGAGATAAAATCAAGCACAAGAGAAAATGATGCAATTGAGAGACATGGAGGACATAAGATGTCCAACTTCTTAGGGACTTTTTGTGAGATATGTCTTACTGTTCCCAGAGAAATGCAAATTAAAACCTCAATGAGTTAGCACCTCACACTTCTCAGAATGGCCATCATCAATAAATCAACAAACAAGTGCTGGCAAGGATGTGGAGAAAAGGGAATGAACCCTAGTGCACTGTTGGTGGGACTGCAGACTGGTACAGACACTGTGGAAAACAGTATGGAGATAGCTCAAAATATTAAAAATGGATCTGCCTTTTGACCCAGTGATTCCACTTCTGGGGATATACCCCAAGGATCCCAAAATACCCATACAAAAAAAGTATATGCACCCCTATGTTTATGGCAGTGCTGTTTACAATAGCCAACATTTGGTAAAACGTGAAAGATTTATACGATCTGAAGAGAAACCAGAGTGTACAATAGCCAACATTTGGAAACAGCCTAAGTGCCCACTAGGAGATTAGTGGATAAAAAAGCTGTGGCACATTTATAGAATAGAATACTATGCAGCAGTAAAAAAGAAGAAACTCTTACATTTTACAACAGCATGGATGGACCTGGAGAAAATTATGGTAAGTGAATAAATCCAGTTGGAGAAAGACAAATACAACATGACCTCACTTTTATGTGGAATCTAAAGAACACAATAAATGGATGAACAAAATAGTAACAGAAGCTAAGATACATAAAACAGACTGACAGCTGCCAGAAAAGAGGCAGGGGAGACAGGATGAAAGATGATAAAGAGATTTAACCAAAGAACATTTATGCATAATCCCTGGGCCCAGACAACAATATGGGGATTAGCTATGGGGGTGGAGGTGGGGAAAAGGAGAAAAAGCAAGAACCTAACAGTATAAACAATAAAACTAAAAAAAAAAAATTACTTCAGAGAGAGTAAAACCTGTTATTTTAAGCAAAAAAAAGGACAAGAAACCTGATTTTTTATAAACATCTCAATTTTTAAGCTTTTGTGACCCTCTCCTCCCTTACTCATAATTCAAAACTTTGTTTTGAAAAGCTGTCTCAAGAAACAAAGAAAGGAGGTTTTCCACACCTAAATCTGAAAAGCAATGGGATTGTAATACACAAAGGACTGGGGAACAAGGACGGGAATAAAGGACAGATTCTGTAGACAGTGGGAAGAGTGGGGGGCCAAGGTTGAACAAGCAGGACCCGGGAGAGACAGTCAGGCTGGGGTGGGAGGAGGGGCTTCTCAGCTGGGTCCTCCTCTCACAAGAGAAACAACTACTGGGCCTGTCACAGAATTTCTCCATTTCTGTCCCCTCGTGGTCACATTTTTAAGCTTAGATGAAAGCTTGTCTGAAATGCTACTTTTAATGTCAGAGTCCTTTAGTGAGTCCAGTCCAGGAAAATCAGATACATTGTCCATCATATTGTCATTTCAAGGGCAAGGGGCCAGCTTTTCATTCAATCACACTTCAAAGAAAATACTTTACCAGTAGGTAACTTTGGCTGAGATAGTCATTCACCTGCAATAAGCTCTCAGGTATCCTCCTTCAAAAGCAAGCCGTGAGGTACTTAGTGATTTTCAATACGGACCTCTTCTTTGTCAATTCATCCTGTGGGTTGAACATCTTCAGCCTTGTTTTATAACCTCTGGAAAATTACTGGGCACTCAAAGTATGTAAATCTTGTCCTAATCACTGAACTACAGTTGCTCTCCCACTGGTTTGTTATATTGAGATACTGACGAAACAACTTTTTCATTAGAATTTGAGGAAAGTGGGGAAATACCAAAGTGAAAAAATGTGACTGTGATTACACTTTATTGACATCCTTCACATTATTATGGATTTTAACGTGTTAAACTTTGATCTTTGAGGAGGTACCATTAGTCTCATATAATATGAACATATTACAGTTCTTCAAAATATATAATTAATTCATCCTTTCTGAATAGAAACCTAGCTTTTTTGCACTTGAATATATTTAATCAGCAGTACAGCAGAAGATAAAGATACTATACCTAAAAAGCCAATTTGAAAAATAGGAAGCTTGCTGGGACGTAGGATTTTTGGAATGTCTAGAAGCCTATCTTTGGGGGCCCCTTTCACCTTCATGCCACATTGTTTCTGTTGGTAGCACTATCACACTGTCAGAATGTGGGTCTTTGCTTCTTCACATATAGGTCCTGTGCTCCATAGGAACAGTGACCAGCCCAGGGAGTGGACATGTGACTGAAGCAGTGCCAAGTGGGGTCCTTTCTTAGGTCAACTATAAAGACACTGGCAGGCTGAACATCTGAGGGTGAAAGCAGCCGTGTCCCCTGACCTGTAGAGGAAAGCTTTCTGCAAAATGAAGCCCTTCAGAGACAAGCAGATGTGAGAGGAGAACGGAGAGAGCCCTGGAAGATCCATGCTAGTTCTAGTTCCTGAAGTCCTGGCCTTTGATCCTGTGAGATACGTCTTACTGTTCCCAGCAAAGTGAACAAAACAATTCCTGTTTGCCTAATCTCAGTTGAGTTACTTGCTACCCTAAAGAGTCTTTATTAATACCAAGGAAAATCACTTAAAATATTTATGCAAAAATTTTCTTTAAAATAATAATATTCTAGGTTTACAACACAAAGAGCTTCCCCCACTTTGCATCAAACACAAAAATTAATTCAACATGAATATTAAACCTAAATTTAAAAGCTAAAACTTCTAGAAGAAAACAAGTTTACAATCTGAGAGAAGTGATTTTTTAAAAGGATACAGAAAGTAATAATTATAAAAATTTACAAATTAGACTTTATTGAAAGTAAATACCTGCTCATCAAAAGACATCACTAAAAAATGAATAGACAAGCTAGACATTGTCAGAAAACATTTGCAAAACATGTATCTGCCAAAAGACTTATATATATAAAATGCAAAGAATTCCTACAACTCAATAATAAAAAGACAAAAGAAGCATTTTAGAATATAGAAAAAAACTACCATATTTTGCTGTGTACAATGCACACTTCTTTGCCCAAATTTTTGAGGGAAAAATAAGGATGCACATTATACATGGGTAGTGCCTAAAATATCTTATATCTCTTTTTGTATTTTGTAATTATTTGTTACATAAAATCTCTTATACCATAATATGTTCAAAAATAAATGCTAAAATTTCTTCATAATACAAAAAAACAAGTATCTAAATATTAATTAATTAATTAAAAAAATAAAATGAAACTTTTTTTCTGAAAGTTTAGGCCAAAAAGGTGGGTGTGCATTATCCACAGGAGCACATTACAGACATTTCACAAAGGAAGATATACAAATTACCAACAGTCTCATGAAAAAGTTCTATCATCATTATATATCAGCGAACTGTCCATTAAGATCTAAGGAGATGCTATCACATAAACATTTAAATCATTAAAATTAAAAACCAACTGAGATTTCTGACCAATATGGAGATGTAGGTAGACGCACTGTGCCTCTTCACACAACCAAAATAAGGACAGCAAAAATTTAAAAACAAAAAAACAACCAGAACTGACAGAAAATTGAACTGTACAGAAGTCTGACAACCAAGGAATTAAAATAGACACATTCATCCAGACCAGTAGGAGGGGTGGAGTTGGGTGGCCTGGAGGAGAGGGGTAGAGGCATAAAAAAGCAGCGGCTTGCAGGTCTCCGATGCACAAGGCAGAAACTGACAGACCCTGGGCGTGCAGGTGGCAGTCGGCAGACCCAGCGAGGCATGCAAGGTGGCTGGCAGACCAGGTGATTATACACTCACGTGCAGATAAACCAGGCAAAACTGGGCAGCAAGACAGACCCCACAACCCAGGGTCCCAGCACAGGGAAATAAAGCCTCAAAACATCAATTGAAAATACCTGCAGGGGTTGAGATGCCAGGAGAAACTCCCAGCCTCACAGGAGAGTTTGTTGGAGAGACCCACAGGGTCCTAGAATGTACACAAATCGAACCACATGGGAATCACACCAGAAGGGCCCAATTTGCTTGTGGGAAGGAGGGGAAGTGACTGAAATCCGGCAGCAAGTGGATCGAGCACCATTGTTCCCTCTCTGACCCCTCCCCCACATACAGGGTCACAACCCAGCAAGGTGGGTTGCCCAGTCCTGGTGAACACCTAAGGCTCCGCCCCTCACTACATAACAGGCATGTCAACACACACACACACAAAATGGCCCAAATGAAAGAACAGATCAAAGTCCCAGAACAAATATAACTAAGCAATGAAGAGATAGCCAACCTATCAGATGCACAGTTCAAAGCACTGGTAATCAGGATGCTCACAGAATTGGTTGAATTTGGCCACAAATTAGATGAAAAAATGAAGGCTACACTAAGTAATATAAAGGAAAATGTACAAGGAACCAATAGTGATGGAAAAAAACTGGGACTCAAATCAATGGAGTGAACCAGAAGGAAGAAACAAACAACCAAACAGAAAAGAATGTAGAAACAAGAATTCAAAAACAAAAAATGAGGAGAGGCTTAGGAACCTCCAGGACATCTTTAAACATTCCAACATCCAAATTATACAGGTACCAGAAGGGGGAGAGGAAGAACAACAAGTGGAAAAGTTATTTGAATGAATAATAAAGGAGAACTTCCCCAATCCGGCAAAGGAAATAGACTTCCAGGAAGTCCAGGAAGCTCAGAGAGTCCCAAAGAAGCTGGATCCAAGGAGGAACAAACCATGGCACATCATAACTACATTAGCCAAAGTTAAAATGAAGGAAAGAATTCTAGAAGCAGTAAGAGATAAGGAGACAGTTACCTACAAAGGAGTTCCCACCAGACTGTCAGCTGATTTCTCAAAAGAGACCTTACAGGTGAGAAGGGGCTGGAAAGAAGTATTCCAAGTCATGAAAGGCAAGGACAAACATCCAAGATTACTCTATCCAGCAAAGCTTTCATTTAGAGTGGAAGGAAAGATAAAGTGCTTCCCAGATAAGGTCAAGTTAAAGGAGTTCATCATCACCAAGCCCTTATTATATGAAATGTTAAAGAGACTTATCTAGGAAAAAGAAGATAAAAAATATGTACAGTAAAATCACAGCAAACTCACAGTTATTAACAACCACACCTAAAACAAAAGCAAAAGCAACTAAGCAAATAAGCAAACATCTACAACAGGAACAGCACCACAGAACTGGAGATCACTTGGGGGGTTAGCAAGAGGGGAGTGGGAGGAGGAGAGAAGGAGGAAAGGTGCAGAGGATAAGTAGCATGGACTGTGGGTAGAAAATAGACAGGGGGAGGGCAAGAATAGTATGGAAAATGTAGAAGCTAAAGAACTTATGACACATGGACATGAAATAAAGAGGGGTAAAGTGGGTGGGAGAGGGTGTGCAGGGTAGAGGGGAGTGAAGGAGGGAAAATGGGACAACTGTAATAGCATAATCAATAAAATATATTTTTAAAAAAACATAACAATTTTTGGTTGTTGTTATGGAGCATGCATTGCTGTTTAGAGTATGTTATAACCACTTTGACAAAATGTTTGGCAATATCTTATAAAGTTGAGCATACCTCTACCTATGACTTACAATTCCTATCTTAGATGTAGAATTTTAAAAAAATGGAGTCCATATATTCACAAAATATTTGTACCAAAATGTTCATAGTAGTTTTATTCATATTAGCCTCAACTAGAAATAACCCAAACAATGCCTACTGACAAGCGAGTAGATGAACAAATCATGGCAAAACTGTACAGTGAAATACTCCTTAGTCAATAACAAGAACCAAATTATACATAACATGGATGAAATCCATAGTTATTACAATGAGTAAAAGAAGCCTAGTTATTACATGAATATTCATTTCATGATTGCATTGATATAAAGTCCTAGAATAGGCCAAACAATTCTATGGTTAAAGTCAGAAAAATGACCACTTTTGAGGGGCTGGATATTGACAGTAAAGGGGCACACAGGACTTTCTAAGGTTATAGAAAAACCTATTTTTTATTATTTTATTTATCTTTTTAGAGAGAAGGGAAGTGAGGGAGAAAAAGAGGGCGAAAAACATCAACTGGTTGACCCTAACATGCCCCTAACCAGGGACCTGGCCTACAACCCAGGCATGTGCCCTGCATGGGAATCCAACCAGTGACCTTTTGATTTGCAGGCCAACACAGAATTCACTAAGCCATACCAGCCAGGGCAGCCTTATATCTTGATAGGACATGAGTTACATGAATGTAGACTTTTGTCTAACTAACAAACTGTACATATGACATCTGTACACAAATAACTTGTGTACAGATCTTCTAATAACTTGTATCCTTTCCTTTAAAAATGTGAAAAATACTGAATTCTTTTTAGTAGACTTGCTTTGTGGTACGGGTTAAGGAATATCAATTAACATTTTGTGTATTCCAAGTTGAGAAAATAAATATATTTGTTGAACATAGTGGGAAGCCAGGCTTTTCACTATTGGAAAAATGAAGTTACAAATATGGAAATGGAAAAATGACAATGTATCTTGTGGTTTGAGATTGGAATTAGAGATATCAGTATGAACTTATGGCAGGCAACATGGTGATTTGATTGACACACGCATAGCGAAATGATGAGTACAGTCAAGCTAATGAATATATCACCTTCCCACATAGATTACCATTTTTGTGTGTATATGATACCATCTGAAATCTATTATCTTAGCAAATTCCCAGTATTCAATAAAGTATTAGTAACTCTAGTCATCGAGCCATATATTAGATCTCTAGAATTACTTATCCTACTTAACTGCAATGCTATACCTCTTGACCAATATCACACAGGTTTTAATAGGTACATACATAAATACAGGAATAAATATAGACACACATTTACTAATGCTGTTAACTAAGGGGGCCTAGAAGTAATGAGACACCATTAGCAATGAATAGATGCACATGATGTTCAAATTTGACTTGTGAATGCCACATACTGTGAAATGGAAGCATGACTACTTGGATAGAAGATTGATTCCAGGGCTTGGTCAGGAAAAGTTTAAGATATTCCTAGATAATATGTGCCAGAAAGTCAGGAAACACTCAAGGTTAATAAGGAAATATCAAAAGGACACAGAAGGTAGTTTGCATTGGTTTTCATTGGCCAAATATGGGACAACTTGAGAATCTGAACAAATAATAACAGTATAGATCATAACTACAGAATAAAACATAATGCTATATCTCTTCTATTGATATAATAAACAAGCAATTAAACTAATGAAAACCATAAGAAATCTCTTCCTTTCAATAGAATGTCAACTAATAAACATATGAAAGCTATAACAAAGTCAAAAATTATCAATGGCTGTAAAAACTAGTGGTAAAATTTTGGTGAGGAAAAGATATTTACAAATTAACCATCATTAGAAGGAGTAAAGTATTAACTTTACTGTGGGAAAACCTGGTAGATCCAATGAACTCCAAGGTTACATCATCAATGTTGGAATAAGCTATCGTTATGTGCCTCCCAATGTGATGTTCTGAGAAGGACACACCATCTATCACTTCTGTGGTAATCCTGCCAAAAAGAGCACAACCTGAACCTAATCATGAGTAAGCATTACACAAACCCAAAATGAGGAACACTCTTCTACAAAGTAACTGCTCTGTATTCTTCAAAAATTTCAAGGTCAAAAAGACAAAAAAAAAAAAAAGTAAAGTACTTTTCCGAACAAAAGTACAGTAAAGAGACATACATGACCATGGCATGAATGCTGAGCCAAGGGAAGCAATAGAGAAAGAGAGCATTATTGGCAAAATTGATAAAATTTGAATATAAACTGTGGAATAGATAATTTTACTATGTCAGTGTCAAATTTTCTCATTTTGATTATTGAGAACTGCAGTTATGTGACAGTGTGCTTGTTCTTAGGAAATACATGCTCCAGTATTTATAAAGGGGCAAGACACTTTAACTTTAAACTACTTTAACTTTAAACAGTTGAGGAAAAATCATAAATAAATAGACAGATATATAGCTAGAATGATAAAGCAAATGGAATACAATATAAACCACTGGTGAATTTTGGTAAAAGGGTATTTAGGAGTCCCTAGTGCTAGTCTTGTAACTTTTCTATAAATGTGAAAGGATTTCAAAAGGAAGCATATAGAACACATATGGGTTACTGTAAGACAACACAGGAAAAGCAAATTCTGTTTTCCACTGGACCACCACCATTAGGTTCCAAGTATGCTACTGTAATTGAAAGGGTATTACACTAGAAGTTAGTAACCTTGGCTTTAGAATTAAACAGTTATATGACCTTGAGAGAGTAATTTATTATTGGGTTCAGAACTCTGATGGCCAAAATAAAAAGGCTGAATAACTATTTGATATCTAAGATTTCTGCTAATTCTACAATGTTGTGATTCTTAGAAATTCTTAGCACTTACCTCCAGAGGTAACATGATTAGTAGGGAGATTTTCTAGTTCAGTTACACTTAACACTTATAAAGATAAAAGGATGGTAAATAGCACAGAAGTCTTGTTCTATTCCTGGCCTTTGTTACTGATTTGCTATGAAGTTTTACTTTTATTTCTTGAAAATGTCATGCCTTCATTAAGAAGAGTATAAAAACCATTAACTACCACTGAACATCTGTATATGACCTATTTGCTTTTAGATAGAAATATATTTTTACTTGTTTAATAAATGATATACAGTGTTTACTACATGCTCATTATTCTGATATATATGTCTATGGGTACATGTGTGTATATGTACATATGTAGCAGTCACAAAACCCCTATGAAGTAAGTATGATTATTATGCACTTTGCATATGGGAAAACTAAGGTACTGAGGGGTACCTATGGTCCTACCACCAATAAGCGGCTATTTAAAAAACAACCATGAATTCAAACCTAGGCAGATGGCTGTAGAGACTATGTTCTTAGCCACTCCTCTACATCGTCTCTCAAATATTACATGAAAATAAACACTAGCATTGCGTAGCTCACGTGTGAAAAAATTCCATGAGAAAAAGTCATCCTGAATTATAAAACTATTTATTCTTTATGTTGTTTACACATAGTCTCATTTTCCAGATCTCACTATATATTCTTATCTTGGTATTTATGCATAAAACATTGTTTTGAGTTCTTAATTTAAATTCTAATACTTGGCAGGCCCTTCTATGTGAATCTTTGGTGACATTAATTTGCTACTCTTTCCCCTTTAGCAGCTTGAAAGTTGTCATGTGAAAGAGCTCAGAAGTTGCCGCTTGTCTGCTCCTTGCGAGGCCAGCAATGAAAGCTGGCCAGACGGCAGCAGGCTGCATAATCTCAGCCCCGGCGGTGGGGAGAGTAAGCTCATGTGCTTTGTCCTTTATGAAGACAAAATCAGCAGTAAGGGTGACAAATTTCTTTTAAAGAAACTATAGATATAGAGCACTGTGTCATTTTAGTTGGAAAAGTACAAAGTTGTAAGTCCAAAGGATTTTATTCCAGCATGACTAACACATCTTCCCTCTCTCCAGTATCTGTAGCCACCTGTTTATCTCAGTTAGGCCTCCGTAAATGCTAGGAATTACTCGTACAAATCCCAAACCCCAATCTCATCTTTCTTGAGTCTCAGATTGGGAGTAAAAAATAAAGCTGAACAACAATTAAGTAAGGGTGCTTTTAACTGAAGGTAGAATTATCTGAGAAAGAAAACAGGGACTTACAACAAGAGTAAGAATTAGACTCCATTGTATTTTAACATGTCTGACACATTACCTTGCAAAAAACACATCACCAATATTTATATACAGGGCTTGTCATAAGTTCCAACATGTAATCTGAATTTCATAAATTCCATATAATCCATATGATTCCATATAACCCTTAACAAGTATGACTGATACCCCTGTATGTAGGACCCAAGAGGCTAAGATGACTTACTCAAGCCATAAACCTAGCAAATATCTGGGCAGGTATTTTTTTAACACTGGATTCTGATGTATTTTTTTT
Organism: Anoura caudifer; assembly: GCA_004027475.1. Lineage (NCBI taxonomy): Eukaryota > Metazoa > Chordata > Mammalia > Chiroptera > Phyllostomidae > Anoura > Anoura caudifer. Next base: position 6,854 of record PVKU01004286.1, on the reverse strand, counting down.
TTTATTTACTTTTTTACCCACTGAAATACACTGCTTCAAACTTATTACCATTACCTGATGCAGACTACTAACGTATACTTACTAGCATTCCCCCAAAATGAAGGACCGAATAAAGTAATGAAGGAACCAATAGTAGGCACTTCAATATTTGTTATAGTTTAGCATTGTTATAAAAATATGTACGACAAAATTAACAAACCACTGAGAAACTACTGTAACAGTATTTACATTTCAGAGGGCTACTTTAGGATTTCAAGAATTTATAAAATGGAGACATAACATGAAGGGTGACATAAAAAGTCAAGTATTAGCATGACTTAAATTACAACCTTAAAGTGAAAAGAAAACTAAAACATTTTAAGAACTGTGTAAAATTTTTGCTTTCTATCATGGTTATGTAATGTTACTCTCAGATTAATCTGAAGTCTAACTATATTGTCTTTTATAATATGAACAGATGGCAAACTTCCAATTAATTACCAAAATAACTATGTTTATCATCAAAACTATAATGAACACAGTTCAGGCTTGCTTACTGATATTCAGAAGTCATTTAGAATCTTGTAATACTGCAAGGTTAGTTATCAGTATTCTTATTAATTACAAAACACTAAATAATCCAGGTTCAATTATCATTATCTCCCAGCTATACCAGCAGTTGATGATATTATTCTTTTTATTCCCACAACTAAAATATTTTTTATCCCTTTCATTCCCTCCATTCTAACTAGCTTTCTCTATTCTCACCACCATGCCTCTGCCTCAGTTTCATGCTTCTAAGGTCCCCTCTCTCAATGCTACTGCCAGACTGTCAATTCTTTTATACATTGCAGGACCTGACATCTGCATAGCACATCATTTTGAAGCTTAGCCTTGTTTTCAAGGTCACCTTATATTCAAGGTCACAGTCTAACTCAGTTTATCTTTCCAATTATTGTTTATTATCCCCACAACAAGCACCCCATAACCAAGTCATCCAAATCTGCGTACTCAATTTAATCCAAATGCATAGCACTTATTCTTACTTCTTCCTTCTTGGAAATTACTACAACTAAAACCATCATCATCAACAACATCACCATCAAAAGCAAACATATATTACTTACTATACATGAGGAAATGTCATAAGAGCTTTAGACATTTTAGCTTACATAATTTTCACAATAACCTTGTGAAAAGATGTTAATATAAACATTCTCATTTCGCAGAAGGTCCAAAGCATTCAAGCAAGTCATGTGAGGTCAAGCAGCTAGTAAATTGTAGAGCCAGAATTCAAACCGGTTTGGTTCAAGACTCTATATTGAACCACTATATGTATATGTCTCTCAATTACCAATTAATACAATTTTCTTATTGTCAGTTCCATAATTAGCTATTCATTATTTCACATATGCTCCTTTATCTCTTTAATAAATTATAAAATTACTCAAGTGTTTTATTTCTTTCAGAAGCCCCTTTATATTAGATATACAGTTGGCTTCAAATAAATGTCTCTAAGGAAGATCATTGTATTTAAAAACAAATATATAAAAGCAAAGGTCAAGAATTATGATTAGTCAAAATCTATACAACTGTATCTCCTGTCACCAACAAAGTACTCTGAGCCAGGATTTGCCCATAGCGAGAGCACTGAGAGAACAAAGGCTGCAGCAGGCACTGGTAATAGCCGCCTGCAGATTTTTACATCAGAGAGGCTGCAGGACAGTGGCTGCTTTGCAGGAAAGACCAAGCATCCTGAAAACTTGTCTTGAAGCTGTAGTTGCACAAGTATACTTATTTAGACTGTAGGTTGTAAATCAATAAAAATAGCAACATTTCCAAAAGATGCTCTTACTAGCTACATAAAATTGGGAAAATAAAAATACTGATATTAGTTAAATTATTATTCATTTATTAACTATGAGGAAGGGTAGGGAGCACCCCACCAACCCCTCAAAATTTTACAGTGTCACTGGTGACTGACCATGGTGATGTTCTGAAGGAAGAATTAAATAAAAGTTCACAGATGCTTACAGATTTAGAAGAGTCAACTTTCTTTCAAATGAAGTACATAACTTTTTGAAAGAAGAAAGCTCTTATGCTTTAAAGTACAACTCAGTAATAAAAAGAAACTATTAATTTGTGAAACAACATGGATAGTTCTTATAAAACATTGTGCTAAGCTAAAGAGCCAAACACAAAAGAGCAGATATTGTTTTCATGAATTATGAAGGATCTGGGACTTTACAAGTGTATAAACTTGTACGTTTCATGAATGCTGGCAGAAGACACTAGCCTTCCAGTCAGAGACAAAGGACTTTATTAGTCACAGCAATAGGGTCATCCAGACTATCACACCTGCACAATCCATGGGTTGTGTTACAAAAGAGAAACCCGGGAGTTTCAAGGAATTTTACCCCATTATAATAGACAGTAAGCCTGCCTGACCTTTGCCAGAGGGACACATTGTCTTTAGTCCGCTGCATAATTACAAACCTTCCCTTTTCTTAGGGAAAGAGCATTATCTCTAATTTCCAAGGTCATTCACTATACCCACATGTCTTCAGAAAAGTCCTGAACAAAAGCAGTCAGTATCTCTGCTCACAAGACACTCAGAATCATAAAATACTTAAGGAGAAATATCTCCTAATACCTATATACTTTCATTCATACAACATTTCTGGGATAGGCAATATTAGTTTATGGTGGGAAAAAAATCAAAACACCCATTTTTGGGAGCCAGAGGTAACTATAAAGGATCACAAAGGAAAAATCGTATATATTTTGAATATTATATATGTAATATAAATATGATAAAGGGAATATTATATGTGGGGTGATGGTTACAAAGGTGTATTTATTTGGCAATCATCAGATGTAAACATAAAAATAATGTAAATTATATGTAAATTATGTATGCACATACTGGGTATATAAATTATACCCAAATAATGTACATATAAAAAGAAAATATGATTATCATAGCTTCTAGACTGTTATCATCTCAAGGGTAATGATTACTGAGAAGAAAGTAGTCAATTTAGTATTCCTAATAGGTGCTCATAAAGGTTGCTTGCACTGAATTATTAATAATGTTTAAAATGAGCCTCTAAGTATTCCTCCTTATCCTATGTTGATTTAAAATTCCATTACATTAAATTTTTCAAAAATTTAATGTAATTGTGTTTGCTTATAAATATTAATACATATGAATATCAAGGAACCATTACAAATTTTATTAAAAAATAAATTTTCTAAATACTAAATTATTTTGATACACATTAGTTTTAATAATGTGGTGAGTTGCTAAAAAATATGAAAACTTGTGCAAATTATAATAAGGTTATTCAAAAAGATATTCTTTTCCATATCATAAAACTAGTTGACTAACTGATTTAGAAAACAATACTTTTCAAGAACTTCCAGACAAAATGGCAGTGTAGGCAGACATGGCTCACCTCTTCACACAACCACATCAAAATTACAGCTAAAATATAGAACAACCATTACTCAGATCCATCAGAAATGGAGTTGAATGGAAGTCTGACAACTATGGAATAAAAGAAATCACATCTATCCAGACTGGTAGGAGGGGTGCAGATGCAGAACAGGCCAGTCCCTCACCATCATGTGGTGGATAAAAATTCAGGAGGTATATCTTGAGAGCGAGGAGTCCCAGCCCCACACCAGGTCCCCCAGGCCAGGCTTGCAGTGCCAGGAAGACAAGTCCCCACAACTTCTGGCTGCAAAAACTAGTGAGGATTGAGCTAGTGGAAGAAACTGCTGGAGCACCAAGCAGTTCCTCTTACAGAGTGCACACAAGGACTCACCTATGCAGTCTCACTCCCTCTGAGCTCCAGCAACAGGGTAGCAGCTTGAAAGGCATCCATGGCATACATGGAGAGACTGAAGTATGTGACATCAAAGCAAGAAGAGGCCACTGTCCTTCTAAGTTCCCCTTGCACAGAACTGGCAAGCTGGTGCCATATCTGAGACTCCAAAAACCTGGCTAATACTGTTTGACCCACCTTGGAGACCCCCAGAGACTCTGTCCAGACCCACCCAAGCTGCTTTTTCATATTAATAGCTGGTCTTGGCTCATTCTTCGCAACTTCCTAAATCCTCTCAAACAAGCAACAGCTGACTCAGTGAGTCCCAGACACAGCACTAGCAGCAGCCAGCCTAGATTCAAAGCTTGGCTTTGCCTGGGAATCTCCAAGCACAATACAAGTAGCAGCCACCTCAGATTTCTTTATAACTCAGGTAGGATGGCCCCAGGTAAAACACAGGTAGGGGCTGACATAGGCATGCACCACAAACCATGTCAGAACACCACCACCCTGCCCCTGCATAGCAAATCCTCCATGAAGGGCAGAAGTTGGTGGTAAGTGGCCACAGCTGATCCTTGCAGCTGACTGGCCTGGGTAAATCCCTCTCATTGATCTGCAAACAGCAATCAAGGCTCAACAACAAGAGGAGATGTACTCAGCCCACATGAAGGGCATACCTCACATACCCAGCTTAGGTGATTGGGGAGGCTGTGCCACTGGACTTCATAGGACACCTGCTACATTAGGCCACACCACTAAGACACAGAGTCAAAGAAGCTCTACCTAACACATAGAGACAAATACAGGAAGGCTGCCAAAAGGAGGAGATAAAGAAACATGGCTCAAATGAAAGAACAGATCAAAACTCCAGAAAAAGAGCTAAACAAAATGGAGGTAAGCAATCTATCAGATGCAGAGTTCAAAACACTGGTTATAAGGATGCTCAAGGAACTTAGTGATGACCTCAACAGCATAAAAAGGATCCAGTCATAAACAGAGGACACACTAATTTAAGTAAAGAACAATTTACAGGGAACCAACAGTAGAGTGGATGAAGCTGAGAATCAAATTGATGATATGGAACATAAGAAAGCAAAAAAAGGACCAATCAGAATAATAAGAAGAAAAAAGAATTTCAAAAAATAGGATAGTATAAGCAGCCTCCAGGATGACTTCAAGAGGTCCAACATTCACATTATAGGTGTGTCAGAAGGCAAAGAGAAAGAGCAAGAAATTGGAAATCTATTGGAAAAAATAATGAAAGAAAAATTCTCTAATTTGGTGAAAGAAATAGACATGCAAGCCCAGGAAGCACAGAGAGTCCCAAACAAGATGGATATAAAGAGGCCCACTCCATGACACATCAAAATTAAAATGCCAAAGGTAAAACATAAAGAGAAGACTTTCAAAGCAGAAAAAGAAAAGGAGGTAGTTACCTACAGTGGAGTTCCCAAAAGACTATCAGCTGATTTCTCAAAGGAAACTTTGCAAGCTAGAAGGGATTGACAAGAAATATTCAAAGTCATGAAAAGCAAGGACCTACAGTTAAGATTGCTCTACCCAGCAAAGACATCATTTAGAATAGAAGAACAGATAAAGAGCTTCCCAGCCAAGAAGTAACTAAAGAAGTTCATCATCACCAAACCATTATATATGAAATGTTAAAGGGACTTATTTAAGAAAAATAAGATGAAAACTATGAACAATAAAATGGCAAAAATACATCTCTATTGACAATTGAATATAAAAACAAACTAAGCAAACAAGAAGAACAGAGATAGAATCATGGATAGAGAAAACATTTTGATGCTTGCCAGTTGGGAGGTGTATGAGGGAGAATGAGTGAAGAGGTGAGGAGATTAAGAAGTACAAATAGGTAGTTACAGAATAGCCGTGGGGATGTAAAGTACAGTGTAGGAAATGGAGTAGCCAAAAAACTTATATACATGACCCATGGACATGAACAATAGTGTGGAGATTGTCTGAGGGAGTGGGCGTTGCTGGATAGAAGGGGAGCGAAGGGAGAAAAATCAGGATAACTGTAATACTGTAATCAATAAAATATAATTAAAAATAAAATTAGGGGACTTCCGGCCAAGACAGAGGCGTAGGCAGACGCACTGTGCCTCTTCTCACAACCAAAATTAAGGACAACAAAGATTTAGAAACAAGAAAACAACCAGAACTCAGAAAATCAAACTGTTTGGAAGTCCAACAACTATTCATCCAGACCGGTAAGAGGGGCGGAGTCGCGGCAGGAAAAAGCGGAGGTTCTGATGGGCACGCAGACAGCAGCGGCTGGCAGCCCCCAGGTGCACAGGCAGTGGCTAGCAGACCCCGGACACGGGGGCAGCAACTGTGCAGAACCAGTGAGGCCGCACAAGGCAGCTGGCTGACCAGGTGGTCCTACATTCGTGTGCGGATAATCCAGGCAAAGGGGAAACAGCGGAAGGGACTGGAATCTGAGAGTGAGTAAAGCAACCGCCATTATCTCCTCTCAGACCCCGCCCCCACATACAGCGTCACTACCCAGCGACTGTGCTGTCCCGCCCTGGGGAACACCTGAGGCTCCACCCCTCACTACGTAACAGCTGCGACTAGACAAAACAAACAAACAAACAAAAAAACCCAGAAATGAAAATGGCTCAAACCGGAGAACAAATTAAAGCCCCAGAGCCAATTTATCTAAGTGATGAAGAGATTGCCAACCTATCAGATGCACAATTCAAAACCCTGGTGATCAGAATGCTTACAGAATTGGTTGATTTTGCTCACAAATTAGATGAAAAAATGAAGGCTACAATAAGTGAAATGAAGAAAGATGGATGGGGAACCAACAGAGATGAGAGGAAAACTGGGACTCAAATCAATGGAGTGGACCAGAAGGAAGAAACAAACAACCAAACAAAAAACGAGGAAGAAACAAGAATTCAAAAAAATGAGGAGAGGCTTAGGAACCTCCAGGACATCTTTAAACGTCCCAACATCCGAATTATAGGGGTACCAGAAGGGGAAGAAGAAGAGCAACCAGTGGAAAACTTATTT